>CAJNIZ010009922.1:0-12776 GCA_905231905.1 Symbiodinium pilosum
CCTTCGGAAACCATCCAACCCCCCCAAGGTCAGCGGATTGGGGGTTATGGGAGCGTTTTGAGACCCGGACCCATGGGTTTGAGACGCAACAAGGAGAGTGGCGGGATCCAGCCCCCAGGCGCCTGTGGGCCAGGTCTCCAGGGGGCTTGGGGCCCGGGCCTCCAGGGCTTGGGGCCCGGCCCACCAAAATTACGATGGGGGGGCAAACCTCCTGGTGAGAGCCTGGCGAAGGCGTGGGTGTCGGCTGAAACGGCTGTTTCGGAGGTGGGCCTACCCCCCCCCCCACCCCCCTGGTAGGGAGAAAAGAAGAGGGTTTTCACCCTCTCCGCCTTCGGCAACCATCCAACACGCCCCCCAAGGTCGGCGGATTGATTGGGGTTTAGGGATTTGCCTAAACCCTACACCCTAAACACTAAAGTTTGATTAACGTCCAGTTCTTCATCCTAAGACCGCGACTTCCCAGAACTTGTGCCAGCTTGTTTCGATCCTGCGGTGATTTATATGCAAGGGCCCCTGCCTACCTACGGCACAGCCTTCTCGAATATGCCTTGGACACGGAAAAGGCGTGCTTGATACCTGCATGCTTACCCAGACCCTCCCATGTAGTTCCTTTTTGGGTAGTATGTTATAGTCCTTCACCAGAAAATCATAACAGACCCAAAAGGAGCTACCTAGGAGCCCTTAGGTAGCGAGGCTGGGGGCAGCGGTCATGCGGCGATTGACTTGGGATTCGCACTGAACATCACTCTCTATTCTACAAGGTTCCTGAAAATCATTTTTAATTTCGGTTACTAAGAATCCTAATATTTAGCTGAAATTTTAATTTCTACTGGGGTTCCAAATCCCTTAGAGTATTACCAAGGGCAGACCCCTGGAACACTCGGGGATGCAGCTATGGACACAGGCAGAGCGTAAAGCTCGACCCCTTGCCGGGATTGTAAGTCGAATGCATTCTGTACATATACATGCCCGGCTTCATAACAGTTAAACTTCTTTCCTCACCTTCACGGAATAGCACCGGGTTACACAGCGAGCTGGAGGCATGAAGAAGGTAATTGGTTGTGGGGATGCATCTCAATTGTGGCTGTCAGATTTTTCGGGTGCTGTTGCTCAGCAACTTAATTGTTGAAGAGAGTTCCGGTCCCATGTCTTGAGACCTGGCCAAGCCGTGCCGGATTTCAGATTTGTTTGATTCTTCATGAAGGTGTTTCTTACAAGGATCACAAAAAGCATCCTGAAAGGAATCCTTACATAAGCGCCCCTATAGCTGCTATAGACCCTAGCCCCTAAATCCTAAACCTCAAACACTAAACCGTATAGAATCACTATACACACCCTTGCGCTTCTTGAGGGGCGAAGCTTGAACAAATTCTGGCCCAGCTGTTTTCAAGTTTGAAGCCTCAAGGTGGCTTGTGACTGGGCAAAATGACTGGTATTGGGGAGTGTTTAGGGTTTAGGTTTTAGTAGTGGGGTCTAAACCCTAAACCCTAAACCCGTCTATAGTGGAGAATCAAATGGACAAGAAAATGGAAAATGCAGAATGCAAAAGGAACCGTAAACCCCAAACCCTAAACCCAGGGGTTACATAAGGGTTTTCGGGTTATAGATGGACTCTACTGGGAAAAACTTAGTGACCTCTGAGGACCTCATCCCAGATTCTGGTTTATATAGGAAATGGTACCAAAGTTGCCTTTTCAGGATGTGATTTAGGGTCTAGGGTTTAGGGTTTAAGGTTTAGGGTAATAAGTTTTCCCAGTCGTGAGCCACATGGCGTCCTTTGGCAGTGCATCGAGCCTTCGGTTGGGCTTACGTCGTGAGGATGCAGAGGCCTGGCATCACGGGGACATATGGGGACCATTATTGGGTTGCTCCTGAAGGAACTTAATTTAAGTTACTATGATGAGGAAACCCTACTATTTACCATAGGCGCATAATATGATAACTTGACTGAAGTTCCTTAACGGCAACCCAAATTATGGGAAGATTATAGGGATATGTTCTCTGGGAGCTTCCAAAAAGCGGGGGTCCCTTCTTGGTGGTCCTTAGTAATTCTAGTGTAGTGGGGTCAATTTTGTGGAAACTCCTAAATCGGTTATCACAAGGGACTTCCTGAAAATTGTGAGGGTCTAATTATCTACGTAAATTATCGTGACCTCACCCGACCTCACCCAAATGGTGGTCTATATAGAAGATAGTCCCAAAATGGCTTAATTTCGGGATGTGAAATTCTTATAGCGTACCCAGAAATATCCAGGGACAAGGTTATGAACACTAAGTGCAGTCTGTGTAAAGTGGGTACACTAGGTACAGACCCATAAGTACAGAAGGGATATGCTGCCATAATGGATTGTGATTGTTTTCCGATTTTTCCCATTCATATTTTGTCGTTGTTGTCATTTGATATTCTTCTCGTTACTGTCATTTTTTGTGATCATTACTGCTATTACTGTGCTTGTTATTGTTAGTACTGTTGTCAATAATTTCATTATCGTCATTATTTCTGTTAGTATTATCATTGTTACTACTATTATTATTGTAGCTTCCATTGTCTGTTTCATCTTTACGTCTGCCTATCATTTCGAGAGCTGGCCCTTCCGTTCTCTAGCTGTGACTACCAGTTTGTTGCATGTCTGGGGGGCTAGGGTACCATTTTGGAGAGTCCCACAATAAGGGTTATAGTATTTTGGGAGCTATATTCTGGTCCCCTGTTTGGGGAGACTATATGATTTTTGCGGAGCCACACTGCGATGATGTTTGTGTGTGCATTCAGCGGCATGAGATCCCATTTGCCAGACACGTTGCATGTGTGAATACACTTACACGATCCTGAATCCCATTTCAAATTCATTGGGCAAAATCATGCACCATAGCTGGAATTCTAAGCATAACCAGAAAGGTAGCCATAAAATTGGTGCGATGTACACTCTATTCTTGTAACCCAACTATAAGATCTGGGCCAAAAATCCTAAGCCCTACAGCCCTAAACACTGAACCCTGTTAATTAGTGCTCCTTTAGCCTTTTGGGATGCTAATATTAACAAGAAGACCCTAGCCGGCCCTCCCCAAACCTTGGAGTCTTCACCTCCGCCGCCCAGAGACGGATGTGGTTTAGGGTTCAGGGTTTAGGGTTGAGGGTTCAGGGTTCAGGCTGGCCCTCCAAAGGGTGACCCCTAATTGTTTCAAACCCTCACTTTGGACCCAAATACGGACACCTTTACAGTTGCTGGCATACTCATGTACCATCAGCAATGCTGGAAGGACAAAGGACCCTCAAACCCTAACCCTGCGTGTTTAGGGTTTAGGTTGAGGTTCCTTGCAGAAAAAATTCACAACAATCTCATCCCATGCCTCTGGACACTAACCCCACAACGGGTTTAGGATTTGGGGTTTAGGGTTCAAATATGGGAGTTACTTGAAGCAGGGGTTAGGTCATATGGAAGTTTCCTACATCAGGCGTATACCTTGGATACCCCAGGGATATTTAGGGATTTGAAGGGGATTATCGGGTCCCTTTTCAGGATTCTCTGGCCAGTATGTTTAGAAATACCCCTACCATCACCATGCTGAGATAAACTTAAAAACACAAGTATAATATAATGATTGCAAGGATAGCAACTCTCATTTTGGAATCACCTTGAGGCGAGATTGCCATTGCCCTTCAACAGTATGCAATGTGGGCCCAATATGGTCGTATTTTGTGGACCAAATATTTACTCCCGAAGCGGGGTGTGGAGCGCGATCTTCACCGCACCCCTTTTTGCCACCAAGGCAGGCACAGACAAAGGAAGAAGAAAGATGGTAAATCTTCTTGAGACTTATCTATATAACGACCCTCAACAAATCTTAAGATGTCATACATTGGTACACATCTTGAATTGGCCTGGGTCAGCAAATACTCTGTAGGTAGCTGGACCCTTCGGGTCATGTATTCACAGCCGTGCAAGTTTGGGCTCCAGCCTTTGAGGGCAGCCTAAACCCTCCAAACCCTAGCCTTACTTAAAACCCTAAACCCTAAACCCTAAACCCTAGCTGCCAAAAACTTTGTTGGTGCCGCCGGGATCAGGCCATTTCAAGTGAAAGCTTTGGGTGGCGTCGCTTCTTGGCAATAAACTCATAAGAGGTAGGGTTTCGGGTCCAAGTTAGACGGGGGCCTGGTGATATGAACCCTGCAATAAACTAAGGGGTCACCCTAAACCCTATACCGGGGTTTCCCAAAATTAGGGGTACCCTTTTGGGGCCCTCATAGTAAGGATGATAGTATTTTGGGGTCTATATTGGGGTCCCCTTATGTATGGAAATTACCGTACCTAAATTCATTCCTAGGGACCCGCTTCTTGAGAAACTCCCATCTGAGCGGGTTTGCATAGTTAACTGTAGTACCCAGTTTTCTGACTACCCAGTTCAGGGTTTAGGGTTTCGGGTTTGGGATTTAGAGTCATGGGCTCCAGCGGGCACTTGTCATCTTTGAGTGAAGGAGCTCTTGTCCAATTTCATGTGGTTTGACATGTTCTGTTCCATTCTGTTTTCCACCAGGTTCGCGTAACCACTATATATGCTACAAATAACCCCATTATAAGCCCCCCCCAGTTTTTTCGCCTGGGTTTCCATTTGATTCTCCATGTGCTTTTCAATTTCATTCTCCACTATAGTCGCCCATGTAAAAACCCCATATAAGCCCGATAGACTTTGGTAGTTTGATTTTCCAGTCTCCTTTCCATGTCATTCTCCATTACGTTAAGTTATACAGGTACAACCATTCTTTATCCCCTAAAGCTCTCTTTCAATTTCGCTTTCAATCTGATTCTCCATAATGGCCATTACCCAAGTAGTAGGCACTATACAGGCAACCATTTCAGTCCCGTGGGAAACCCTTCTGCAGGCCTTGCAGAGGGTGACAACACGACGGTTCTGGTGATCATCGGCAGCATTCTGATCGGGCTCCTCTTGGTACTGCTTGTGGTCCTCCTCCGTAGGAACAGCTTGAAGGAGGAGCAGCGAGATGCGCGCACACGGCGCAGTCATGTTACGGATTCTCGCGACGCTCCACATGCCTACGGCCAGCAACTCTACCAGCGATCGGTGCCAGCGTCCTCTGCGGCATCCACAGCGCCAGCGCCACCGGCGCCGCAGGCGCCGCCGCCCCGACCACCACCCTGCGCAGCACGACGCGCCTTCGACGCCATCGATACTGATCACAGCGGTTTCATTACACGCTCGGAGCTTGCGCCCTATCTCAGGAACTTGCCTCCAGACACCGCGGAGGCTGTCTATAGAAGCCTTGATGGAGACAGGGATGACAGGATATCCTTTGAGGAGTTTGCCAAGTACTTCTTCCCTGTCTCTCTGCCGTTTCAAGACCAAACTGAGACCGAGCCTGAGCATGAGAAGCCAGTCTTGGGCATTTGTGCCAACTACCTCCTGACCGTCTTTCCAGAACTGGCCCAGGCAGGAGATTCTCATTAGACTCCCTGTGTAATCTGTAATAAGGGCCCCTAAAAACCCCTCCCCCTAGTATTGAATACCCCCACCCCCTCTAATATTCAATACCCACCCCCCTATATATTGCAATTGTACCACCATGGCCACCATGGGAGTATTTAATATTAGGGGCAAGGGATGAATCCCCTTCAAATCCCTATGTATCCCTTGAGTTCCTGGCTGGAGAAGCTCCCCTCTAAACCCTAAATCCTAAACCCTCCCAGGTGACTACAAAACTCGACAATCCGAATTTCTATGAGATGTCGGCCGTGCTTGCTGCTGGACCCACTGGCCTGCAACTCAGGGAGCTCACAAGGGTTTAGGGTGTAGGGTTTAGGGTTTAAGGTTTAGAGCTGAGGCCATCCCAACCCCAAAGTCCTGCAGGCCTACTGAAGTTACCGTGTAGCTTCAAACTGGCGAAGCTACAGGGGGGTGTAAAGGAATCATATGGGCGTATATAGGGGGTATCGTAGGGATTATAGTGGAGAATGAAAATGAAATGGACGCTGAGGTTTTAGTGTTGGGGAATTATAGTGACCTCAGCTGACCGCGTCCCAAATGGCGGTTTATTCAGGAAATGGTACTAAAATGACCTTATTTGGGGAATTGGAAATTAATGCATTTTGCTCAGTTCAAAGCGTATCACTGGACGAAGCCAGAGATATTTGGTGTCACAGCTAGTTGCACAGTAGTTGCCTATGGCTGCGCCGGCATGATTCGAATGTTGCGTTGTACTTACAGGGGTAGCTATGGGAATCCAGGGTAATCATCAGGGCTCTGAGACGGAATGGGAAGGGTTTTCAGTACACCCTGAACCCTAAACCCTAAACCCTATGAGGCCTGGGATATGGAAAAACCTGCCCGCGGGATGGTAAGCCTGGATGCAGCATCGTGGACGCCGTCGAGCCGCGTCACAGGGGTCAAGTCACTCACTTCTTGTCGTGGTGCTGGGCCTACAAGTTGAAAGACTGAGTGGGGGTTGAGGGTTTAGGGCTTAGTTTTTAGGGGTTTAGGGCTTAGGGTTTAGGGGTTTAGGGTTTAGGGGTTTGGGGGGTGAAATTCTAAAGCTTATAATTTCTTGCAGTTGCTTCCGGGAATCCCTGTGGCGTGCCTAGAGCTTCCCAGGCCCTGGAATTACCAACAACGCCCTGAAGTATCCCTTGGGTACTGCCCCCCCCAGTAACTGTCTATATTGGGGGTCCTATTAAGGGCTATATATAACCATATTATTTTTATGATCCAGCTGTTAGTGAGGGGGGGCAGTACCCAAAGTAAAGTCGTGAAAATCGGGGTTATAGGGTCCCCAGTACGGAGTAAGATTCTTTCCTCCTTAGGATCCCTATGTCATCCCTTTGTAACCGCAAAGGGAATGGGCTCTCACTTGGTTTTGCTTCAAGAAAACATTACTCAGCCCCAACTATTCAGCCCCAACCCCAGACCTAAACCTTAAACCCTAAACCCTAAACCCTAAACCTTTAACCCTAAACCCTAAACCCTAAACCATTGCACTTGTGAAGTTACCAGGTGGGTAGTTTCCATAGTACTCCCAAACAGACTCCCATCCCTACCACGTAGGGGTGGTCTAGAAGGCTTATGGGAGTCGAGTCTACCCCCTCATAATGGGGTTTAGGATTCAGGATTTAGGGTTCCGGGTGTAGGGTTTAGATTTCTTCGACTGAATAGGTCGAAGGCCTAAACCCCTAAAGCCTAAGCCCTATCACTCGAAACCCTAAACCCTAAAGCCCAAGCCCTATACTTCTAAACCCTAAATCCTAAAGCCCAAGCCCTACAACTCTAAACCCTAAACCCTAAAGCCTAAGCCTTATAACTCTAAACCCTAGACCCTAAAGCCTAAGCCTTATAACTCTAAACCCTAAACCCTAAAGCCTACGCCCTGTACCCTGAACCCTAAGCCCTAAACCCTAATCCCTAAACCCTAAACCCTAAGCCCTAAACCCTAAAGCTTAATCCCTATAACCCTAAACCCTAATCCCTATAACCCTAAACCCTGAACCCTAAACTCTAAACCCTAAACCTAATCCCTAAACCCTGGACCCTACTCGCACCAAACCCTGGTCGAAGGACTTTGTGAGTGCAATCGGAACCTGGGCCAAGAAGCAGGGCCTTGTGGCTGGCGATGTCTTCATTTGGACCCTGGGATTTTAGGTTTTAGGGTTTAAGGTTTAGGGTTTAGGCTTCAATATACCTACAATAGTCCCTTGTGGTACCCATTACTGGGGGGGGGGTTGACCCTAAATAGGATCCTTTTATCATCCTTAATACAGACTCCTAGCAGAGGTTATAATTCCTTTTTTTGTGCGGTCCCTAGGGGACCATTCATTTGCGAACGCCTATATCGGGTTCACCGTGAGTCTATAGCAGTTGAAAAGGTAAACTTCCACAGTTAGAAAACACATATGCTTTTGTATGCATGCAAGCAGCCCCCTCAAGACTTGAATTCCTCGAAGTTCCTGTGTGGCTTGTGATAAAGGTCCTTTTTGGGGAGGGACCATGTGGAAAACCGTCCCTTCAAGGGGGCGTGCAATTAACCGAGAACCTACCTTATGATCATGATCGTTTTGGGGACGGGTATTTCGGACAACTACCAAATACAACACGCAGCGTCTAAACTCCCAGTATCCCCCTTAATAACCCCTGTAGTCGGATCCCTACATGATCCCCTATATAACCCCTCTAAAGAGTTTAGACTATACGTAACTCATTTGATTCTTCATTTTCATTCCATTCCAGTCTGCGAGACAGTTTGCATGATAGTCCCCTGTATAACCCCAAACTCCAAGCCCTGAACCCTACACTCCAAAGCCTAATCCCTGAACCCTAAATCCTGAAGCCTAAGCCCGACACTCTAACATCCCTCTATGAACCCGACAACTAAGGATTTGCTTTTTTTGTAACAACCAATATCGGATACTGGAGTCGGCTACGAAGCTGGGTAGGACCTTGGGAAATTTTCAGATTTCTCCGTTCTGGGCTTAGGCTTTAGGGCTTGGGACTTAGGACCTAGGGTTTAAGGTTTAGAGTTAAGGGTTCAGCCAGCCTAGGCAGACGGGGTCGGACGAGCTCAAGACCATTTTCGAGAGTCATCTGTCCAAAGCCGGGAGGATGCTCATCATGCTGGACAGTTTTGAATCGCCAGCGTATGTTACCAGGGTTTCTCGTCGGATCTTCCCCAGGAAGATTTTGTAGTTTGTCTATTGCATGTTAGCATAATAAGTATGGTTTCTAACATGTTTCCAAGGGGCTTTAGTCTTTGTTTGCTGCCAAAAAAAATGCTGCACGTTCAGGAGTTAGGGTGCTTAGGGGTTCGGACTGTCTAGAAGTTCGCGATTTGAAGGTTTCGGGTTTGTGTTGGTTTAACCTTTTGCTTCGTATCATCCCAACCCTAAATCCTCAATCTGGGTTGCTGTTAAGGAATTTAAATTAAGTTACTATATTGGGGAAACCCTATTATTTACTATATATGCCCATTATGGTAACTTGAATTAAGTTCCTTTACAGCAACCCAGCAATCAAAAGCCCTGAGCCCAGAACAGGCTTGGTGTATATTTGAAACTTATGTCTGCTTTTTCAACAAGTTCCCAATGACGATCATTCTCCCCGAGCCTGGATCATGGTTGGGAACAGGCTTTCATTCTTTTTCGGAAAGGCAACATGCCCATGTAAAGCAACAGTTAGGCGGTTTAGGGTTTAGGGCCTAGGGCTTTAGTCCTTATAGAATCCATAATTAGGACCCCTGACCCCTAGAAAATCCCTATGATATTCCCCTTGGGGTCCCATGGGCCCTCTTATTTTGAGAAACACCCTTATGGCCTTAATGCGGTCCAGGAACGTGCAGAAGATGTGTTCCGGCAGAGGATGGAGGCCTCCATATGCGTTCTTGTACCAATCATCAATAATCTGAGGGCACGCTGCACATTATCCGATATATCCCCTGGAACATGTCTAATGCCACTCTGCTATCACCTAAACCCTGCCCCAAAACCCTATAAACCCTAGTAAACCTTAACACCTGAAACTCTAAACCCTGAAGCTCTTTAGGCCGGGGGCCTTCGTGGACTGCGTGATGAATTTGGAGCTCTGGACGTCCGATCCGCGAGAGCTTCCAGCGAGGTCGATCAAAGCATGGGTTCCTCAACCACCTAAGGGCCCTTTCAAGGGTCATAGGTAGGGTTTAGGGTTTAGGATATACAGCTACTGGTTTAGGGCTTAGTCTTTAGGATGGCAACTGACGCGCATGGTAGTCTTTACAATAACCGGATTTTTTGCAATGCTGCGTATCATAATACTGCTGAGAATGACGACCGTAAGTGTGGCAAAAATAGCAGCAGTAGTTGTAGAAGTCAGTATAACTGTTGTGACACTGACAAACAGGATCATTAGAGGTGCCATGGAAGGGTTGTCTTCTATTGAGTTTCTATTTTCAGGTTTAGGAACCCAAAACCCTAAGCCGGAAACCCTGAGGCCGATCAACGCATGATCCGTGACTTGATCCTACGAACCACAGGCTATGACGTAGTGAATGAGGCCGTTAAGCAGTGCCTGCTGGATCAGCTCACCTACCTGTTCCTGGGCTGTGCAGTACTCCACTTTTCCCATTTTTGGAGGTTCTAAAACGTACGCCCCCTAAAACACCCTAAGCCCTAAAACCCATTCTGTCATCTTGAAAAGAGGCCTCTTTTTTGTGCTGGGTTCATTGCGGATCCCAGGTTCCATTCCTACTTTAGCAAACCAAAGTGACAAGACCGCCTATTGTCTGTGCCATTTGGGTCTGGGGCTTGGGATTAAATGCGAAATGGACACAAGTTTGCCTGTCTGCGACAGCATGGGTTGCAAGAGCCTTCTCATGTGAATTTTTGGAACCACAATTGGGTATTTCTCAGGATGTTAGGATGGGAGGTTCTCAAAGTAGCGAGCCTCCCGGGAGCCAAGAGGTATACAAGTTTGGGATTCTATAGTGATGATTTTGAGAAATACCCGCTCGTGTGGGGCAAATTCTGCACTCCAAGCCCGTTAGGGAGTTTAGGGTTTAGGGCCGTCGTTTGCCAGCGTGCGGAGGCAGTGTGTGGAGCAGAAACAGGTCTGCACTCTCGAAAAGCTGCAGCCAAGGAATGCATCAGATGGCAGGGAAAGGACACTTAGTTGGGTCGTCCCCCCTTCCAGTAAGAGTTAGGTAGTGACTGTTGACTATGTGAAAAAATACATATATATATATATAGGCCTCAATGTGACCCCTAGTATAGACTGTTACTGTAAGGGGGAATGACCCAACAACTACATTACAATTACGAATGTTGTGGCTGGTGGTTAGCAACACCTTTCCAGCCTTGCTATTTTTCGAATCATCGCCATGCTTATCCTGGGACGCATCTTCTAACATACCCCATAAACCATAAACCTTAAACCCTATCCTTAAACCCTAAACCCTATCCTTAAACCCTGAACCCAAAGCCCTAAACCCTAAGCCCTAAACCCTAAAAAGTAGCTTCCATTTTCTTTTTCATTATCCCTAAACAATCCCATTATATACCCAATTATAGTCTAGTTTCCATTTTATTTTCCATTATCCCAATATAACCCCTATACTACCCCAATATCATAGTAGTTTCCATTTTATTTTCCATTATCCCAAAATATTCCAGAATCAGATCCCAATGCCTAAGCCCTAAACCCCTTTCATGGTGCATCCCGTCGGCTCAGCCATTTTGGCTTCAGAGGTCACGGAAGACAAGGCTTGCGGGACTGAGGTCGGGTCAATGTCAGCATTGGGGGGTTGAGGGTTTAGGGCTTAGGGTTTAGGGTAAGGTTATATTGCGTTATACTGGGGATAATGGAAAAGAAAATGGAAACTACAGGGGTCATAGGGATTATATAGGAGCTGCATAGGAATAATAGGTACCCCAGCAGTGCCCTTTTTCCCCTTTTTACCTGGGGGTCGGCTTATTAGAGCTGAATAGTAGGAAAAAGGGCACCCTCTTTATTAAGGGGTTACTGGGGAATCTAGAAAAAGATCCCAATTTGAAGGTCATCAAATTCTCAAAAATTATGCTCTCTTCTTGAATTTTGGGTCCCCTAAAGACTAGGTGCCGTATTATACTAAGGACCTAAAGAGGGATCCATATTTCTGACAACTACCCAAATGGAGGCCTCTTCTGTCGAGGTCTGTGTTGGGACCCCCACTTTGAGGCAACCTATCATCCTTTAGACGCTTGCTGTTGTGCATGGTCGGGTTTAGGGTTTAACGTTTAGAGTTCTTTTTCATGAAGGTGCTCTGAAGATGCACTGGGGGGCATCCATGGCAGACAGACTCCTTAGTTGTCTACAGTTGGTTGTGAAGTCTTGAGGAAGCCTGAAGCATACAACTGCAAGACTATCCTCCAGACTACACTCAAAGCTGTACAGGATTTAGGTTAGGGTTTCACCAAAGGTTATTATGGGGGATTACTATATGCAAGAATCACGTGGAAAAACTAGAGAATGAAATGGAAGCTAGCTATAGGGATATTTGTGGGGAGTTTTCATGGTCCCATTTCACGGTACTGGATGAGAAAGTCCTCCACTCCCCTTTAAGCTCCAGTAAGTCTAAAGGTTGGGCCAGATCCCTCTTCACCAGTTTTCCAAGGAACCTGATGGAGATGTGGTTTAGGGCTTAGTGTTTAGGGCTTAGGGTTTAGGGTTTAGGGCTTTAGGGTTCTCCACCCCAAACCCTAATCCTATAACCCCCTTTACGATCCCTTTCGGGCTTTTTGGATCCCTAAAGGTCCCCCCTTTTGAGTTTAGGGTTTAGGGTTAGGGTCTAGTGTTTAGGGTTATTCCGATTGTTGTCATAGGTATGGTGGCTAGCTATAATCGTCATACTTGTGTATTTACACTCATTATGATTGTTCTCATTACCAGAATCATGACCGGTATAGTTATTACTCTCTTCCCCCTAGTATTAAGCCCCCCCCTCCTAATACATACCTAATACAGGTTCCCCAGAATTCCTCATTCCGAAATCTGCTCCGAAGACAGGTTTTAGAAGGGCCAAGGAGAAAGTTAATGAGGGCTGGGACCATCTGAATTCGGGGGGGTCCCTTCCAAGCCTCTTACGGATTAGGGATGTCCTTGATTTGCTAGGTTCGGATTGTTTTGAATGGTTTTTTATACAGGAACTTAAGAGCCTCCGGCTCAGTCCGCCGACCCAGAGGCGGACAAATCGCGAAAGCCTAAACCCTAAACCTTGAGGATTTTCAGCGGCTGGCACGAGACCAACAAGCGCAACAAGGTTAGTCCAAGCT
>CAJNIZ010009923.1:0-12775 GCA_905231905.1 Symbiodinium pilosum
CCCTATCTAACCCCAATATAAGCCCTATAATTCCCTATATAACCCATTATGGTAGTTTCCATTTTATTTTCCATTATCCCTATCTAACCCAAATATAAGCCCTATAATCCCCTATATAACCCATTATGGTAGTTTCCATTTTATTTTCCATTATCCCTATCTAACCCCAATATAAACCCCTATTCCCAAAGGGTCCATGTAGCCCTAAAGTAATTATATGGGAACCCCTTTGGGCCTTAAGTATATACTAAATAGCTACATGGACCCTTTGGGATTAGGCAGATGTAGTTAAGGTGTAACAGTGAATACTGTAAGTTTCGTTCCGCGACCTTTGCAGCATCCGTGTCGGGCTTGCGAAGCCGGGTATGGGAAACCTCCCAGATAATCTAGGGTTTATAGGGATAATGGAGAAGAAAATGGAAACTACTATAATGGGTTATATAGGGATTATAGGAAATAATTTGGGCAAAATGAGGGTTCCAATGCCAGACTTCTGTCTTCAGGCTTCTTTTTGATGTTCGTACATTGCCTGGCCAAACTGGGGTTTTGGTTTTATGCACAGGTTTCCCGTCAGGTGTGTGGGTTTTCTTCTTGGGCAGCGGCAGCCGAAGTGCCACTTGCCAGGACAAGGGCTTGGCATAAGCCACGTATGCGCACCTCACGGGCCTGCGCAGTCTAGAGCCGATCCCCTGAAGCGTAATGTAGACCCATGATGAATAAACCCCCTCCGTTTAAGGGCCTAAACATTAGGATCCCTATGACACTCCCTATGAAGGGAGGAGGTTTATGAATCAGGGGTCTGCATTATGCCCCGAGTCTGAAACCGAGGTTGCACCGTACTCAGCTGAGCAGCAGTTAACGATGCAGCAGAGGTGGCGGCAGACTGCCATGCTGAAGCTGGACCTTTAGGGTTTAGGGTTTAGGGAACTGTAGGGTTTGGGATGTACTGTATAGCTTTTAAGTCTTATTTTAAACCCCAAAAGTATGTAAGATAATAGCCATAAACGCAAAATCACAGCTTGTCTTTATCTTACATACTTTTGGGGTCCAGGTAATGTTTACAATCTAAAGGTCACGGGGCTGGCGCCCTTTTCTTGTGCATGCGCAAGCATGGGTCTAGGCAGAGGATTGCGGCCACAATAGGCTGGCAATCATTGCAGGCTTTGAATCTAGTTGTGTCGTTTTAGAACTGAGCTACTGAATCAAAGCAATGAGGAAAACTCTAGTTCAGGTTGATGTGTCCTTGGTGTTTCGTCATTCTTTTACTGTCACAGCATATATACATACATATATATATATATATGGAGACTCCCACAGAACCTCTACTACAGTTGCCAGTACCGCAACCCGAACCACCCAACTGTAGAGGACCCAGACCTTCCTGGCAGAAATGGCTCCATCTTTGTAGGCGAATTCGGGGTCTGTATTGTTTGGGGGTGGGCCCCCTTTCCCCATCAGACCAGCTTAGGGTTTCGGGTTCAGAAGGTACACCCAATTTGTGCATCCTGTGTTGCAGTCCCTCCAACAGCAAACCTCGAAATCACGTACTAGGTATTGTGGCATCTCCCCTACCTAAACAATAGACCCAAGCTGTAACCCAGAGGGTCCATGTACCCAATATTTGGGTACTTGGGATTTGGGTAATAGGAATTATAGTACTGGTTTTGGGCAAGTATATGATTATTGGGTACTTGGACCCTTAGGGACCAGGCAATGTCGCACAGTCGCTCTTAATTACGGTTATAGCAAACATGAGTGTTTCGTAGTATACGTACCTAGCATCCCTCACAAGCGGTCATTTTCGAGGTATGATGTCTGTTGGGTGTTGCGGATCTTCCTCCATCCACAGCATGTCCAGCCAACAGCTTACGTTCCTGCCCTGCTTGGAGGTTCAATGTAAGAAATTATCCATTATGACCCATGGTATCTATACTTGTGACCCAACTGATTGAATTATCAGTCCCCTTATACTCTTATAACCGGGTGGTACGTGCCGGTATACTTGGGTTACAACTACTAAGCTCTTTCTCCCTACACTTCCCAAGAAATCCCATTGTCCTTTTCAATTTCGATTTGCTTTGTCACTTGATTCTCTATTATTAGCTCATAACTACCTTACACCTTATATACCCCTGTATAACTCTGTATTAACGGTAACCCCTATATGATCCCGAAAGAACCCTAAACCCTAATCCCTTATATGATCCCGAAAGAAACCCCTACAGCTGGCACATATTTCAACTGAACCTCCATGAGCCTAGGGTTCAGGGTTTGCTTTTAGGACTAAACCTCCAAGTGAGCCTGAGCATGCAGCCAGCTCGGCTAGTACCGCGGTGTGCCCGCTTGGTGCAAAACCTTGGCGATCCATGTAGGTACTATTTATAAACCCTCGGGCCTAATGTAGCTATCATGCGGTGTAAGGTGTACCCTGGGGCTCTAGGTTTATAAATACTACCTACAGTGGGCCCTAAAGTTTATAAACTGTACCTACACAGAGCCTTTCGGGTAACAGCCTAGGTGGTTGGCAGCATTATCGGCGAGTTTTGTCATCTCCCTTGAATGAAGGTCATACAGGGGGACTTGCACTTTCTCAGAAACAATGATGCAGATGAGCGTCTTTTCTGGCGCCTCTGCCAATGCAACCTGGGCAATTGAAAGTACTCAGAACCCATTATAGTTGTTTCCATTTTCTTGTCCATTTTCCCTATATAACTCAGTATGGTATTTTCCCTGTCAGCATCTGGGGCGCCTATACACGTACAGCACTACTGGTACCCCACAATTGTCCAAGCACCTAGCTTGGCTGTTGCGGTGATATTTGTCAGGCAAAAGGAAGGACCCAAATTCTAACACGCCATCTATACCAGCGCTAGAATCCGGCGTGAACACGGAGATAGTCCGAACAATGGGTTTTGCATCAACATCCCAGGATTCAGCACTTTTTGCACCAAAAAGTTTGAGGATGGGCGAAATCCTCCCTCTACAGCTGTGAGTATAGCTACATGTCGGGGAAAAGCTTCACATTCTCAATCCATGGTTCATCTTTAAGGCTTTACAGGGTAGCAAGTCCAGCAGCCACCACAATGATAAAAAAGAGGATGGTCATCATAACCCATTATAGTAGTTTCCATTTCCTTTTGATTTATCCCTAGATAACCCAGTATAGTAGTTTCCCTAGATAACCTTAATCCTAAGCTGAGTCTTGAAAGACCATCCGCGGTTTTTGAAACCTGCCGAATTCGCGTGTCTAGAGTCAGATTCCCGGTAAGGAGTACAAGTTTACTGGCCCTAAGCATGCGCACCATAATGGCCGGCCAGCTTAGGATCAGGGTTATATAGGGAAACCACGTTACTGGGTTATATAGGGACAATGGAAAAGAGAATGGAAACTACTATAATGGGTTATGTAGAATTTAGGGTTTAGTGTCGGATTGGGTTCTTACTTGAACCAGAAATGCTTCACTACACAGCTTTTGGGCAGCTTGTTGCGAGCCCCTAAAAGGTAATTAGGTGTTGGGTAGCCCAATAAAGCCTGAACGCCAACCTGGACTTTTGGGGTATGAAGCTTAAATCTGAAAACCTAAACCCTAAATCTTAAGCCCTAACCCCTAAGCCCGGAATCCTAAACCTTAAATCCTGAATCCTAAGCCCACCTGGACCTGCTTAAAAGGGGTTATAATTATGGGGCTTATGAAGGGGAATACTAGGAGTTTAGACAAGAGCTCAAAGGAGGCTTTTGTACACAAGCAAGCCCTGTATAATCCTTCGCGGAGATCTTCATAATCTTGGGAAAAGGGGGTTATATATAGAGGTTGTATAGGGATATCTTGGGTTTAGGGTTTCCCCAAAATCAGGGGTCCTTTTCTTGTGGGGTCCCTATATCCAGGATTATTGCAATTTCAGCGCTACACTGGAGCCCCCCCATGTTGGAAAGCTACTACCAGATCGCTGGCTATCTCTAGAATGTGCAAGGGTACCCTAAACCCTTCACAGGGTTTAGGTTTAGGGTTTAGGGTTTGGCTATCTCTCGGATGTGCAAGGGTAATTACCCTACCTGTAACCCCAAGTACCTACAGTTTAATAGTATTAGTAGGTATAACCCATAGAATTGTAGGTGATTCGGGTTACAAGTAAACCAATAAACCCACCCATGTCGATAAACACTTGCAGTTGCGCATCTGCTCCGGCATCCATTGTCACTCGGCTTGGAGTCGTAGACAGTACGGGGAACATGGGAACCCTGCGGGGGGATCCCACGGCGAAACCCATGGTTCGGGGTTACGCTTCTACAACCGCCAGGGCCCCAGTATGATGCTACCAGGGACCTTGTGGGGCCTTAGGAATGCCAGGGCCTAGAGTTTAGGGTTTAGGGATTTGGGTGGATTTTGCTAGGGTACCTGCTCCGCTTGAGCCACCCCCCTGAGGATCTTGTAAATTTCCTGCCCCAAACTCATACGCAACTCCATAGTGCTGTCTTCATGGTTCACGCCCCGGTGGTATTTGCTGGCTTCTGCACATGACGAGGAGGATTTTGGAGGGGAGTTTCAGGGTACATCCGTAAACCCAGTCTGATTCCCAAATCCTGGGACCCTGTAGGGTCCCAGGATGTACGGTATGCCACAGAGACATAGAATATCCCCAAATCTGCTAAATCCAAAGCCCAGTTTAGGGTTCAGGGTTGGCCCTGAGCACAGGACAACTCCTCCGTAAGATCTTACAACCCTGCACCTAAGCCTTCCTAAACCATATAGGTCCCGAACAGCCCTAACCCAAGATCCCAAATCCTATGCCGTACGCCCAGGCCTCACAACCTAAACCTAGATCCCGAACCCCAACACGTAAGAAGAAAATCCGAAATGCTAAACCCCTAAACCCTAGTCCTGAACCCTACTTGGAGTGTCAAGGGTACTTAGCAAGTGTACTTACAACGCAAATAAGTCAGATAGTAACCCCACTCATAAGTACTATTATCTAAGTACTAAGTCCCTCTGACCTTGCAAGCGATCTTGTACCTGTATCAGCCTCCATATAAGTAAGCCCAGTTTCCATTTCATGTTCCGAGGTCTTTTCCACGTGATGTTCCATTATTATTCCCGTGCCATACACCCCCACATACCCTGAACTACCACCCGTACATACCCTATAGATCATGTCATATCATTATACACTCCTTAAGCCCTAAACCCTAAATCCTAAACCCGAAGCCCTAAGCCCTATACATCCCTACCCTTTTGCTCCAAGAACTCTGGCTTCGCGATGACGAAAACGCTGAAGCCGCGCGCAAAGCCAGAGGACCTGAGGCAAGGTTTTCAGGGTGCTCTGTGTGTATGTTTAGGGTTCGTGTAGGAATCAGGGTTTGTGGCTTAGAGCTTAGGATTTTCGTGTTTGGAGGGTTCAGGGCTTGAGGTTTGGAGTCTGAGTTAAGGATTTGTGCGGGGTTCCTGACTTGGGATTCAGGGTTTCGGGGTAAGGATCTAGGGTTTTGTGTCTGGGCGTTAGGGTTCAGGTTTTATTGTAGGGGTTGAGAGTTTAGGTTGCGTGGTTAAGGTTTTGAGGTTCAGGGCTAACAAAGAAACAAAGATTTGAGATTTCCAAGTTAGGGGGTTGTGAAGGTTTAAGGGGTAAGGCTTCAGGATTTGTGAATTTACTTTTTCTTTGTGGCCTCAGATTGCACAAGAACTGGGGTCAAGGGGGTTGACGGTTGTGTCTTGAGGGATAGTGCAGAGGGTGCAGGGGTTAATATTCAGGATTCTGAGTTTACTTCAGGTCTAGCGCTTGGAGTTCGTGGTAGAAGACGTTCAGGGTTCAGGCTTATCATTGTAATGATACTAGATTCGAACTGTTTTCTAAGGACGTCGGGGGTAGTCTTTCGGTGCGGACTTCGGTTAAATTAAAGCTAGGATTCGTTGGGTTTAGGGTTATGGTTTACTTGGGCTTGGGGCTTGCCAACGATCCAAGCTTGGGCAATAGTAATTGTAGTACAGGTCTGGGGCAACTACATGCTTATTGGGTACTGGGACCCTTAAGGATTGTGAATCTTGTGGAATTCAAGTTTATTTTGCACTCCTGAGTTTTGAGGGAGTAGTGAAGATAATGCTTATGCTTTAGCACAGGGAGAACGGTTTGAGCTTCTGGGGCTTTAGAAGTAGAAGTATATCATGAGTGTCCCTAGTGTCAAGAACTTCTGCATGTGATGCGCATGTTTGTACTGGTTTCTAGCTTTGTTCACCCTAAGCCATAAACCTTAAACCCTTAACCTCCTTACGCAGAGGTTGGGACTGGGTATGCCATGCTTTTTTAGCCTAAGGTTGAGTCTTTAGGCTCCAGGATCAGGAGTGCTCGGGAAGCCCTTACCCTCCTGAACCCTAACCCCCCCCTCAATCCCAAACCGTAAACCCACCTCAATCAAAAATCCTAAGCCACCCTGAACCCTAAACCGAACCCCTTCTTGTTTGTCAGCCCTACAAGACGTTCTTTGTCAAGCCATGCTTGCAGGCCACTGTTCTTGTACTGGGCGGATGTCACAGAGGCGTGAGATTTGCCAAAGAATGGATGCTTCAAGCTGCCTACTTGGAGGTTCTGGGAAATTGTAATTAGAATATTTGGTGTAAAAATTAAGGGTTATCCTGGCTCAGTTTTGGATTTAGAGTAATTATGGCTCATTTTATTTAGACTTTGGGGTTTTGGGATTTTTTTTATCATAAACCAAGTATACATGGTAGTTTTAACCCGACTACCACCATATCGGGGGGACTTAGGGAGACTATGCTTGTGTGATAAGTACAATTCTTTGGTACTGCGAACCTCCAACTGGACATCCAAGTAAGCAATTATTTATACCCTGCGGCCCCAAACCCCCAAAGCATATGGTCTTTCACCTGAACCCTTGATTTGCAAAGCTGCCTGGCTCAGGTTGATCTGGGCTTTAGAATTTCAGTTTTGCTTATGGTTTGTATGGAAGAATCCCCTACGAGAGGGTCAGGTTACCTGGGCTCGGACAGGTCCACAGGTGCGTGGCCTGTTTGCGCAAGCCACTTTTGCTTCTGCTGATTTCTGGCAACCCCTATAGGCTCAAAACCGGGTACTTCCCCGAATCTCGCAGCATAAATGCCATTACCTTAGGGATCCAAATAGCCCAATTCAGATCATATTTACAGACATTTGGGCCCAATGTAGGCAAATTTGTATACTTGGATCCCTAGGGTTAGCAAAGCCATATAAGTACCTGATCTCTGGGTACTTGGCACTCTGGGAACACGTGGTCAGCAAGCCTCCAAACATCTAATCAGGTTCCGGGAGCTCACCCGCACAATGCCTTCCTGTAACTCCAGTTACCTACACTTTAGTAGAACCCTAAAGCCTAAGCCCCAAACCCGAAACCCTAAACTAGGTATAACCCAAAAACTTGTAGCCTTGTGGACCTAGGACCTAAACCCTTAGAGTTTAGGGTTTAGGGATTTAGGATTTAGGCCTTAGGATCTAAACCCTTAGGGTTTAGGGTTTAGGATTTAGGATTCAGGGCTTAGGATTTAGGACTTATATCAAAGCACTGAACAGCAAATAGACACAGGCCGATCTGGCCCGGATATCTTCTGTCGAGCCGCTCCAGCCTCTTTTGAAAGCTTTGAACACTTTTCTTCCCAGGGTTTATGGTTTAGGGTTCTTTGATTTTGGGTTGCAGTGGAAGGTTTAGGGGTTTACGTCTTCAGGTGACAGTCGGATAGCCAACGAACGCACTGCACAAGATGACCGAGGATTTGCCTGCCAAGCTAGCATAACAGAGAAAACAACTTTCTGTTTAAGGCAGGTGGCCCAGGGCTTCGGTCACGCGAGCAACAGACTGGATTTGGAGCGCCAACGCGCCGCAAGGGAACACTCTTCTAAATTGGGCCCTACCATGAGGTCTTCCTCTACAGAGGCGGTCAGTATCTCATGGTAGAGGGATACCTTCAATGACAGCCAAAAATTTTGCAAATCGAACACCATGGAACTTTCAGCAGCAGGTCCAGGTTCTTACGGAAGCTGGCTCTAAATCTTGTACCGGCATGCCTGGCTCCATGACGCCGTCTAGAAATCTGATGCTTTCCAGACATGAGGTATAATCTAAACTCCGAATATCCCCCTTAGCGAGCAATATAGGACTCTTAAATAATCCCCTCTAAAACCCCTTGAAGGAGTTTAGACTATAGCTCACATAGGGTTCCCAAAGCAAGGTTGTGTGTTTGTTCGTGTGCCGGACGGGTTACTCGGATGACTGGGAGGACTTATTACATAGGTGAGTGTTGCAAGGGTCGTGGGGCTCATTCAGGGATGTGGATAGCTGTTTCCAACCATGGGAGTCGCCTCTTTCTGCCCCAATTTGTATAGTGTTTTTTTAAGGAGTTCCATATGGGTTATGAACCTTCTTACTACACTTTTGGAGTGGTGGGATTACAGAATACGTACTTAAGTCATGCAGGATTATTTGTATCCACTTTACGCCCCCCAGAAAACTCAAGTATTTGAATGCGCCATTGAAGATCTAGCAGTCGTAGCTTTTTCGCTCCTTTGCACGGACTTCCTGTGCACCCTACCTGGGCTCCAGAAGAAAGTAAGATATCAATGGTCTTTATTTTGTTTGACGGCTTTCGCGCCAACATCATTCTGCATACTCTGGAGGTCCAGCTAGGCCCGGGACTCCAGAAGCGGCCCAGGGATAAAGTTAGGGTTTAGGGTTTGCGGTTTAGGGTTGTAAAGGGAAAAACAAGCCCTGATAGCTGACTTGCTATCTCAAGCCTCTCTGTTCAGCTAAAACCCTAAGGGTCCAAGTACCTAGTAATCACACACTTACCCAAAACCTGTGCTATAATTTACTATTGCCCAAATCCCACGTACCTAATTATTGGGTACATGGACCCTCTGGGATATAGCTTGGTCAGGAGGGTTGAGAGTACGCCGCATTATGAGTCCAGTTATAAGTAGTCACTACATCACCAAGTCCCAGCAGACCTCTGACCTTTCAGGCCCTAAACCCTAAATCCCCTAAACCCTAAACACTAACTGGGTCCCCATCTGCGGCTTGAAGCTTGCGACCCTGCAGGTAAGCAGGGTTAGTAGATTTGGGGGGCTTAGGGTTTAGGGTTTAGGGCTCAGGGTTTAGGGTTTAGTGGTTTACCCCGAAACCCCTAAACCCATCCTCAAAGCCTAAGATTGGCTTCAGGTTTATAGGGCTGCATAAAAATCTCATCCCAGAACTCCAAGCTCTGCGCGCCAGGACGAAGGCAGAAGTACGACAGCTCTTGAAGGCTGCGGATACGGGATTTTTTAGGGTTTAGGGTTTAGGGTTTAGGGGTTTGGGGTTTGGGGTTTTAGGGTTTTGTTGAGAAGTTCTTGATAATTGATCCTAGCTTGGCCAGGCCTGCGTACTTAACCGTGGACCACGCGCGTATACACGCGTACAAATACACATATGTACAAATAGACGTAGGCACATATATATATATATATACATATATGTATATACATATATGTATATACATATATGTATATACATAGATGTATGTATACAGACCTATACATATGTGCATATACTGTATATGTATACATATACAATGTACATACGCACATGCGTACATGCACACAGATGTTCGTGTCTCTACGTTCCCGATTTCCCGCGGAAAGGTGCCTTATCAAGCATGTTCAGTCCCTTGTCTACACGAGTACTTCATGCCGTAGGTTTGGAAGCTACCTGTTGGCTCACGGGGCGTCGGTGTTACCTTCTTTACTTGGAGTACGCCAGACTGGCCCTCAAGTGGCTTATCCCCATTATTTGCAAGTAGGGTACTGCACTTAGTCATGCAGACCCGTGAACCTTGGAAGAGACCCCATAAAGGTCCAAGTACCCAATAATCACACATTTCCATAACATCTGTGCCAGAATTGCTCCCTAAACCCTAGACCGCAATACTTAATCATGGGGTCCCCTATAAACCCTAAACCCTAAACCCTAGGACCCTTTGAACTAGAGAAAGCCAGGCGCATATGAAGGTCGATCAGCCTGACGAACTACGGGTGAGCCTGGGAGATGGGAGTGGTTTAGGGTTTAATTTAGGAGGACCCCCCACCCTGTAATAGTGGTATACTAGGGATATAAGAGGACCCTAATATAATCACCATTATCCCTTGTAGTCACTATTACTGGGTGGGGGGTCCACCATGGTCCACCTTAGGTTTAATGTAGACCCATGATTAACAGGGTATATACGTAAATGTAGGGGATATAAAAGTGTCTATATATAAGGATTTTATAAGGGATATAAAGGGGATATATAGGGATTATTTAAGGGACATAAAGGGGTTATATAGGGATAATGGAAAAGAAAATGGAAGCTACTATGTAGGGTTTAGGGTTTAGGGGCTAATGTAGACCCATGATTAGTAACGCCCCTCCTTTTAAGGGCCTTAATATTAGGGTCCCTATTATAATCCCTGTTTGGGGTTTAGAGTTTTGGGTTGTAGAGTTTGACAGCTTGGGCTACCAGGAGGGTGCCCGAAGCGTTTCAGTGTAAACTTGATAGTGGATGCCGTGCTGTGTTTTGAGCTTTCTTGCTACCGAAGGCCACTGCGGACTAGTTTTCAAGTTTGAGCTGGGGCGGCGACCTCAACCCTAAAGGTCCTAAACCCGCGAACCCACGCTCCCCAAGCACACATGGAAGCCCCTAAAGCCTAAAGCCCCATTTAACAGGACTGTAGTTTTTGTAGGGCTTTTTGTTTTGGGAAGGATAAACCATTCGGCCGCACCCAGATGGCCCTCTCAGATGTTATGCTCCCCGGCACAGAGACTCTCTTCAAGTATCACCAGAAACCTTTTCATGATACGGCTGCTTACTAGCAAGGGGGGTGATTATGGGTACAATGACATGGGGTAAATACAAGGATATTTATTTGCGCCAGAATGCCATGAATACCTTATTAAGCCCCAAACCTACTTGTAGTTGCCCCTTGGGCCCTTAAAGTCTGGGACCCTCAGATACAGGCACTCCCCGAACTAGGTAAGGAACTTCGACTAAGTTACCAGTAAAAGGAACCCAATTGTCTACTATCTACCCATCATATGGTGACTGAATTTAAGATCCTTAGCAGCAGCCCAGAAAACACAGACCGAACATTTTTTTCGGCACCTCGCGGCTCATTCTTTACAAGATTGGAAAACATTCGAAGGAGGAATAGAATCATGGGTTCTCCTCCTCCCTATACCAGACCCCACAATTCCCTAAATTTACCCTAAACCTTTAAACCTTAAACCCTAAGCCTATAAATCGAAGGGGATTTTGGGGGTAGTACGTACATGGGGGTAGGGGACGCTATACTTGAAAGGGAGACCGAAAACAAAGTTGCCAAAACAGGCTTCTACCAAATCCGGAGGGTCCCTGTGGCTATAGGGATACGTAGGAACAATGGAGCATCAAACGAATAGAAATTGGAAAGTGAAATGGATGCTGGGATTGTACACGGTTTATGGGGAGCAGAGTGTTGGAATCTTTTTGGGAGTCCCCACAATAAGTGCGCCTCGTCTATGACTCTTCTTCTTGCAACTTAAGAGACCCGAAACCCTGACACCAAAAGCCAAGTAGGGATCCCAACACGAAGCGGCAAACGCTCGGATGTGAGCCCTCTGGATGCACGTGGAAAGCCCTGAGACCCAGACTCCAAACTCTAAGCCTAACCCTAAATCCTAAACCGCAAGCTCCACAACCCTGAGCCCTTAGCCATACCTGGACCTTACAAGGTAGTTCAATTGTCCCAAATTCCAAAACAAAATCAAGACGGTTATTGATCCGCATACTCTTGGGATTTACCCTACGCCTAGAACCCTTAAACCCAAATATAACCGTTATAAACCCTAAACCCTAAACCTTTCAATGTCCCCAAACTCAGAATCATGGCTCCGCGCTAGTTTATTGAGGCCGAAGTGCTCACCGACATGCACTACCACAACTATTCCTTCTGCGTGTACGCAACCCCTCAGTCCAAGGTTTAGGGTTAGGGGGCTTTAAGGGATTTTAGGGTTTTGACAGATTGGTTTTGGGTTCAAAGTTTAGGGGTGGGTTGGGTACTACTTCCCACCCACGAAGAGCATTACATGGTTTGGGGTTTAGGGATTTGGCGCAACTTTTTGGAGTAATTGAGGTAGCACAGCGTGGTGTGTTGACTTTTGATCAGCCGTGGCAGTATTCAAAGTTTACCCAGACTACCCCATTCTGCACCGAAAGCATAAACCGAAAACTTAAATCTCCAGTCAGACAAGGGCGACTTTGGCTAGCCCTAAACCCTAAAACTTGGGTACTGCCCCCACCCAGTAACAGTCTATATTAGGGGTCCCATTAAGGGTTATATATAACCCTATCATAATTATCATCCAACCGTTACTGAGTGGGGGCAGTATCCAACCTAAACCCTAAACCCGGCAGTATCCAACCCTAAAACCCTAACGTCCGGCCCTGAGACTGCGTTTGCCATGTTCTGAAGCTCAGATTTGGAAAGGACGGATCGGCGCATAGAATTCAATAGGGCTTAGGGTTTGGGGTTTAGGGCTTAGGGTTTGGGGTTTAGGATTTACGGTTTAGGGTTGGGGGGGGGTTTGACAGGTTTCTTTCGAACATGGTAGAGGTCTGTATCGAAGCCACTTCAGTTTCCGTGTTGCCTAAACCCTACAGTAGCTTCCATTTTCTTTTTCATTATCACCCCTTTAACAGTTTCCATAACTGGAGACACCCCAATATAGACCCCAAAACAT
>CAJNIZ010009924.1:6076-19581 GCA_905231905.1 Symbiodinium pilosum
ACACACAACATCACACTTGCAACTCGTATTATAAAATGGAATGCATGCCGTATAACATCATGTTTGCAACGGATACTATATACAAGGATACATGTCGTACATATGTTATGAAGGAAAGTGCACGAAATGCAGGGGGCGATACCCCTCTACCCAATGATTTACATAGCCAATTGTCAGGATAATCACGCGTATAACCAGAATATATCGCATTGGTGTAATGCTATAATTCATTGATTGGCTTGCCAATGTTCTAATACTCTGATTTTAAAACATTCTTGAAGAGACTATTACGATTCTCAATTATAGTTATTGCCTTTCGCCGTTGTATTCGTCTTGTCATGCTACTAACATATTAACTAAAGCGCGACGATGAACACGTTAAAGCTTCAGGTAAGATTATATTTAGTATTACGGGATTTCATTTTTAAACTTGATAAATACATTACACTTGCTGTTATCTAGGATTGTCATACTTCCTGCCATTCTGGGTCAATAATCTGTCTTTATTCATGCCTCATATGACTCATATACTTCTTAGGTAACCCTTCCGGAACATAATCTTTATGTAATTGTTTGTCTCCCTCCTCCATAATTTTTTCAGATCAATGAGAGCGAGACTCTTTGACACTGGTATAATTACCACCGCGCTTTGTGTAAATCCTATGTCAGGATAATTTTGTATACGGTTGGGTTTCATTGCTGAATTTGTTTTAACAGTTGCAGCGTTTTCTTCACGATAAGCATCAGTAGGTGTCATGCCAGTCGTGCCTTGCTCCATTTGTTTGTTATGCTCATCTAAAACGGGTTTCAACATTCTTGTCCATGCTTCTTTATGTACTTCTTACCTAGCAAATATCATTTTCTTCATAGTACGTAGTTGACGTTCTGCCACTGATGCACGTGTTGAGTTCACGTTATGCGTCATTCCTTCCCCTGCAAAATATCGTGTAGCTTGTTGTTTTCGAAACCACCTTCATTGATGATTCATCATCACGATAAACTGAGTGTGGATGTCCCATTACTTTGGGACATTCCATAGAAGCATCAGAAAGAGCTTCAATTTTCTTTTGCTACAACGCGACACTTCTCACTAAAACAGTCAGCACACACCAAACCATATCTTCGATATTCAGGATTATCGGTTCTTGTGTCTTTCATAAGTCTAATCATACCCATTATGTCCATACTACATATTGCCTAAAGGTGCTGAATAATTGTTAATTGCTTCTGGGTTTGATTGATTGACTGTTCAAACATCCCTTAACTTCATTACGGGTTACTACCAACCCTGCTTTTGTAGCATCATCATAGATACGTCCGCGCTCCGCGTTCTCCAGGTCCAGCTTCCAGGGTTTCTGGGAGGCTGTTGATTGATGTTGCTTGCTGACTGAATTGAGGAGTAAGATGAGCACTTGATTATTCCCATCCTTGCCAATAATAAGCTTCAGCTATTACTGCAACTAAAGACACATTGATTCTCAGCAAGGCCAAGACTGTCAGCACCAATGGGCGAGCTCTGGTGCTTGCACATGCAGAGGCGTGCCCGTGTCTTTCATGCACAAACACAAGTGCAAACGCGTGCATGCACGTGCCAGGGATTCTCACATAAGTTGTAGGTCGAGGCATTTCACCTTAAACTGGGCAGTCCATCCTACCAGGATTGTGCAAAAACGCAGCTTTCGGGGCTTCTCGAGTTTGGTGTTGCTCAGGCCTGGGTCATGGTACAAGTAGCTACTGCGGGTAATGCCACCCTGTCCACTTGAAGCTGAACCGTATCCGTGACTTGAACCCGCAGCAGAAACCGTCATCATCAGCTAATCCTATTTGAGCAGCGATCTTTGCTGCGTAATCAATGCAATCTCACTCTCCGATGCTCGAACTGATGAACATAAGGAGAGTTGCCGCGCAAACTAGGCGTTGCCATTATCCTGCATCGCAACGACGAAGCTTGCACCATCCAGTGGGTAAAGACCGTGAAGAACCCACGTAAATCCATCAGAAAGGATCTGGGCTGGGAGGAGAGAGAGAGAGGGAGAGAGGAGCCAGCGACAGCGAAGGCCAGTTGTCTACCAGTTAGCAGGGACCATGTTGCAATTCCGTAATTTACGTGTGAGCGCTGTGTACTGGGTTCCAGGCAGGCAACTTCATCAAGTCTTCCCTGGACTCTTCTGGCTCCTTGCGCAGACGGCCAATGAGGACTGCAGCTGCCCACCCTTTTCTGAGCCCACCTGTTGAGACTTTGCTTTGGCTGCTACTTCGGGTGGTGGACCAGAGACAACCTGGCAGAATCCGCGCAATTGTTCAGAAAGCTGCTCAGCGAGACCTCACGTGCCGCTCTCGCTCACATCATCCATCGCACTCACAAAAAAGTCTGCTCGCAAACTGCCTCACGGCCCTGAGATGAATGCTGAATCTCCGGTGTCACAAACGGCTGGCAACTTGAGCCGCCGCATCGATTTTGCTTTGAGGGAAGGTTTTGCTCATCTCATGCGGCATGGCCAGGCTACGAAAGCTAAAGAAAGCTGGAGTGCGGACGACGTCTTTTTACAGGCCGTACACTACGAAGAATCTCCCACGGCTATGTTTGAAGGAGGGGAGGAACGGGAGGAGGGGTTCTTTGTAACATCAATTAATACACGGCTCCAGGCAGACTGCTTTAAAGCAATTCGTCGACATCATCCTGATCATCATCACCCTCATCATTGTTATGGTGACTGGATGGGTTAACATCATCATCCTCGACACAAGAAGCCGTGTCATCAGCATCCGCATTAACATCGCCGAAACCACGAACAACAACTTCGTCCCCGTCATCGTCGTCGTCATGAACATCGTCGTCATCATGTTGTTATGCTAGTCGTGGGGGTGGGTGAGGGGAGGGGGGGGGGTTTTGGATTTTAGACGACATGGTCCACTTCAACTGCCACAGCAAGACCGGGCCCTTTGGCTCAATGTCAAGACTGGCTCCACTGTCCCTGCAAAAGTGTGGAGTACTGCAGGCACGGTGTTGACTGTGTGAAGAGAGAACTCGAGCGATCTGCATGCAGAATTCTGTCAATGGCGAGCTTCTTGAAGTTTTTCCTTGTAGCGGAAGCCTGGCTAGAACTGGGGCTGTAAAATTGCCCTTTGGCCAGAGTGGCCTCACTCGGTTCGACTGAACTCAAAAGGACTTGGTAGTGAGATCAAATTGTCTCCACCACCTGTCTTTCTCGGAGTCTCAGAGAAATACGAAGACTGGAGTTGGCAATTCAAGAAGTACACAGGACTGTACAAGCTGATCAGTGTGATAGAATCACCACCGAGATCAGAGATGAAGACGTCACTGACCGGAACGCCACGTACAATCCGAATGTCTACTACAAACTGCTTGACTTTGGCCGTCAGACGACCGAGATACTGGATTTCAGACTGCGTCCGCATCACTTCGAGAAGGACTTGTGTGAGTTCATCGTACTGAAGAACAGATATGAGAAGGCTACTGGTGCACTGATACAAGATGACTTGTTCATCACAAGGTTCATTCGTAAGACTACTGGAGCGTTACAGCAGCACTTGCGAAGAACATATCCGGTATCAAAACTTGGAAGGACTCACTAGGTACACTGCAAGCATACCACACAAGCAGACACTTAGCCACTGGTCTTGACAGCAAAAGGGACACTCCAGGCCCCATGCCAATGGACATTTCACTGAAAGGTTGGTACAAAAGAAGAAAGAAAAACAAACGTAACTGGAAAGGAAGTACTGGATGTACTGGAAAGAAACTACTGGAAAGAAAGGCGAAGGAAAGAAAGGCAAGAACCACCAGAAAGGAACTGGCAAAGGAAAAGGGAAAGGAAACTGGAAAGTTACCAACGGAAAAGAAAGAAAACGAAAAGGCACTGGATGCTTTCTCTGTGGCTCAAACGGGCTCTGGAGCAAGGAATGTCCACAAGCGAAAGCTGTTGCCGCGTTGACTGAAGAAAGCAAGGACGCTGAAGCAGGGAATGAATGGGATGACTGGAACGGATGGTACGACACTAATGAAACTTGGATGGGAATGTGTCGGATGACTGGTACGATGACGGACGGTACACTGATGACTGGTCCAACGAGGTTTGGTCATGGCACGGGTGGTCTGATGGTTGGTCAGGTGATGACTGGTCAACTGTCGGGACCAGTGGTGCTATTGCGTCGTTGTGAACTGCTGTCGTTGCGCCAACTGAAAAGGCTGACACCGACAAGACTTGTGTGCACGCCATTGACCCTTGGCGCCTGGAACGCTGTGTTGCTGGTTGCCTTTGCCCAACCTGGAGGTTGAAGAAGAAGACGCCGAAGTCGGAGCGGTCCTGGTGATCACCTGGCCATCTCGGTTGACCACGAGAGGGGGTGCCTTAAAGTCAGGGAACTGCATGACCAAGGATTCCGAGATGTCCTCGAAGCTTAGGGAATAGCGAGCCCCGACTAGAACAAGCCGCTGGTGTTGGGGACTGAGGCGTGCTCGGTCGAGGAGCCGACTCCCATTGGCATCGCCATCATACATGGCAGTCACGTTGATGTCCACAGCTTGGAGGTTGCACTCGGTCCGTCTGTACCTGTTCACGAAAGCACGAAGGTGTTCATTTGGGAACCTGTTGATGCCCTCAAACTCGGCCAAGAACTTACGCTTCTGGTACACCAAGCGCTTAGACATCGAACCGCAAAGCTGCTTCAGTATGTAATTGATGCCTTCAGGACGGTGAACCCGGTCAAGCGGCGCATGCTCAAGTTCCTGCTCGAGCTTCCCGGCTCAAAGCATTGTAGAGCTGGAGGGCAGCTTCGCGCTTGCCCATGTAGGGCTTGACCTGTATCTCCCAAAGCCGCACCTTCCGCTCATACTTTGCAAATGCTCTGAGGTCGTCTCTGTCGTAGGCCCACTTGGGCGGCGCCGGTGCAGTGCCCCCTCTCCACTTCACGCCCTGCTGCGGTCCCAAGAACCCTTCAAGTTTACTGCTAAGACTAGCCCGTTCCTACTGGACAGAAGAACCCTGCGCAGGCATGCCCTTCTTTTTGACGAGTGGCAAGAGGTCCAGAGTTCAGTCTGTGGCTGAACAGAGGACAGAGCAAGCTGCGCGCTCAACCCCGTGCAGGGAGCACCACAGCCAGACAGTATGGGGCGGGCATAAGTCCAACCCAACAACCCATCAGACAGCAGAGCATCAAAAGTCCAAATGAAATCCACAGAGAGGTGGAGCCAGGGGAAGGATGGTGGGAGCTCAGAACTCCTATGCTGTGCTGCAACCACAGTGGCTGCGGATAGCACAGCATTTCCGTTGCGTCTGAAGCAGAAACAGACAGGATTGACACTCCTAACCGTTTACTGCTAAGACTAGTCCGTTCCTACTGGACAGAAGAACCCTGCGCAGGCATGCCCTTCTTTTTGACGAGTGGCAAGAGGTCCAGAGTTCAGTCTGCGGCTGAACAGAGGGCAGAGCAAGCTGCGTGCTCAACCCCGTGCAGGGAGCACCACAGCCAGACAGTACGGGGTGGGCATAAGTCTAAAGAGAGACGGATCAGAATTGACCCAGCGGCAGAATGCCACTCAAAGAAGAGCAGCATCGGAAGAAGAAAAGTCAGCCTCAAGAGGGGCTGACTGGGGCCGAAAAGGCACGAGAAGTTCTCTCCACGGAGGGGAGACTCTTTGGGATTCGTCAAACCCCAAAGCTTTAGGATCACCTGAACGACTCAATGAGTCAGCAATGTCGTTCAGAAAACCAGGCACATGCTCAATGTGGACAGAGATGCATGTGCGGCGCTGCAGGTCACAGAACTGTCGAGGAACGCAACAAAGGCCTTGAGCCATAGAAAGGCCTTTCCAGGCAGCGGCCTCCGAAGCAGAGTTGTCACATCTGAGAACAACATGCAGTGGAGGGTGACCCAGAGGAAGCACGGCCTGAATAGTCCAAACAAGCGCAGATTGCGCCAACAGTTCGAATGCGGTAATGAAGCTCTCAGATGTGTCGTAGAGCAGCTCTGGAGAGGGATACCTGGAAAAACCTCTTGGAACGACAGGGGAATTTAACATAACCCCCCATACCCACAGAGCTGGCATCGGCACAGGCGTCTGCAAATGCTTCACAGGCAAATGTCGGGGCCATCCAGACGGAGTGCTGGCAAGTTGGAGACTGCGTGAAATCTTTCCACAGGGAAAGAACTTCACGGACTTCTGCTGTGACAGGCACAGACGGTGTTTGATGATGGCTAACCTGCACCCATACACGCCTAGACTCAGGTAGCCAATCAGGAACATCTGCGAGACAAGACAAAGGCAGCCGCGCCAACCGGAACAGACGTGAGCCGAATGGCACGGAAGGGTGATTAATGGTGCCTCTGACAACCAGGTCAGCGTCCAAAACGCCACGCAATGCAGACCACTGGTCAAGCGTGAGTGCGGCCATGAGCGTCTGCCCTGAATGCTGTAACGCATACAGAGGTGCCAAAGTGGGTCGCAGAAAGGAAAGAAAGCCCGACAGCCACAGAAGCTTGCCCGTGAGTTTCTCAACATCATGTCGAGAGACATGTCTAGCATCCAGCACTTGCTGAAGCAGTAGCAGAAGGCGATGCTGTTTGGCAGATTCCATCTGGACAGCGCCAGTCAGCAAGTCAATGCGCCAACCAATCCAGACAGGTTGGGAGGACAAGGATGCTTTATGCCAAGACATTGGAACCTGCAAAACAAGGAGGAGGATAACTATGAATGCTGACAGCAGAGGCGACGCACACTTGCGCAGCAAACATAGCAGGTCATCAACGTATATCATCAAAGCGTGATTAACGAACAGCAGGCGGCGCAACAACCTGCAGAGAAGTCCAGCAGTGCGAGACCAGTAGTAACTGGAGGCTCGTGCACCAAAGTTTAGAGTCAGACATTGATAAAGCTTATCACGGTGATGAAAGCAGAGCAGCCCCTGATCTTCAGGGCGTATTTTAATGCGCCTGTGAGCCTTGGAAACGTCAAGTACCAGAGCACAGAGCTCTTCCTGCGCTGGTGAAAGAGGCAGACAGCGGCGAAGGTGCGAAAGTGTTGGGTTGCAGGAGCGGTTCGGCAGTGTGGTGTTCTCAGTGACAGCAGAAACCGAGCTGTCCACCACAAGTCTGGGCGCGCGCCCAGGAGCCTGCACAAGTCCCAGTTTACCAACGGCACAGTGCGCATACTGGTCACGCAGAGCTGCAACACCGCCAGGAACCTCGCGAATCCAACCCTCCTCAACTTCTTCACGTAGCAAGGTATCTACCGTAGCAGGCTCAGAAAGAGCAGACTGCCACGCAGAGGTGCAGCATTGCAGCGGGCGAGGATTGGGATCAGGAGGTAGGCCGGGAGCCATGACAGGGCAGGGCTTGAGGCGATAATTAACTCCCAATGGAACCCCCATACAGAGCAATCGGATCTTAGGACATAACACGAAGAAGGTGAAGCCTGAAGGGCTGACCAGCGGGAGCAGACAAGCACCGGGCCCAGACCGCGTCAGAAGCGACGCCCAACCACGCACGAAGATCAGAAATGGGAAGGGTTTTGTCAGGCCCCCCAAGGCGATGCAAAATCTGAGGCAGTAGGCCCGTCCCCACCCAGAAAGTCAGAGCCCTGAGGCACGAACCCGTTGGCAGTACTGCAAGCGCCACAGCCGTCTTCTATCCTACGTGCAGGAAGGGAGAAAGGCAGGCGCGCAGGCAAAAGGAGACGCCATTCAGCAAAAGGAATGAGCTCCGACCGCAGAGTCAAAGATGGACCAATAAAAATGCAATGGCTGACGCCAGGGACTCTGGGTACAGTGCTGTGAGACGAGTGAGGAACGTGCCGTCAGCGGATCTCTTACCACTGAGAGCAGGGTGCGTGCCCTTGTCGTGGGGACAGGAGCAAGCCAGACGCAAAACCACTGGATGATTTGAGCAGAACAGCCAATGCTTGAGGGCATTCATCCCGTGCTGGCACGCAGCCACTTGAGCCAGATATGGCGTAAACGGACGCGTCAGTTCACGCCAACCCCGCGTCCAGGCAGAAGCTCCTCGCGTTTTCCACGTCAAGCTGGACACAGGGTTCTCAAAGAGAATCATCCCGCCCCGCATAGCAACCAGAGAGAGAAGTTCGCGTGAAAATTCACGCAGTTCCCTCAAAACAGTGAGCTCCCTGACTTGCGAGGCAGACAGAGAAGGTAGTCCGTCTGGGTGCTCAGGGGTGCGTATGGCTTGAGGACCTCCAGGTTTGAGGCGTGCCAGGGAGTGACCCCGCAGCAAGAGCCAACCCCACTGTCCCTGAAGCACAAAGCGTACGGAGACTGCGCTTATTCTCTGGGCACAGTGCATCAATGCCAGATCCATGCAAAAGATCAACAGGCTGAATACACATAAAGCCCAACTTTTGCAGGGCTGCGGTGACCGGTGCAGACGCACCCGACAGGAGGGAATGCAATCCAATTTAGGACAGCCATCTGGCAATGAGGGCTGAGAGGAACCCACAAAGGTCTGAGACGAAGGGGGCAAGGGCACAGTATGGGCAGGCGCCAGGGCAGAAGCCCCGTCAGCCACATCCCCAGGCTCAGAGCCCGAAGACAGGGAGTCTGCACAAAAATCACTCAACTGAGAATGAGGCAGGGCTGGAGGCCCTAGTCAATGGGCCGCCTTCTGATGGGCAGCTGCAGTGCGCTGCTGGCCGCAGGGTTTGCCGTTCCTGTCAGGAATGGGGCAGCCATGAAAGAGGCGGCACTTCTTATTCTTGCAGCGTCCCAGAACAAATCTCACGCAGATCTCCTTGCCCTCAATCTCCTTGACCCAGGATTTGTCGTACGCCTCAGCAGCAGACGGCTTCTTCTTGTCGTCAAAGTCTTTTTTGGCTTTCTTCTGCGGATTACTGCCAGCAGAGTCCGTCCTGTCAGACGTGGCAGAGCGCTTAGGCTCTGGTCGCTTGCCAGGGTTATAGGCGTAGCAGCTTTGGGACGTGGCTGCAGAAGAGCACTGATGTCTTGACGATAGAAGCCCACCTCATTCATAGCATCAGTGAGAGACCATGAGTGGTCCCTGACCAGACCTGAGATCCTGGACCAGATAGACTTATCTGCGTTGAGGATCTCTTGCAACGTTGGGCCCCGCAGAGTAGTATCATGATGCTGCGCCAGTGCATATGCCAGAAAACGCTCGTTAAAGCGACGCACCACCAGCAAGTGAGCTTCCCCAAGCATTGCAAGAATGGCCAGCATGCGTCGCAGCGTCGGTTCAGCAGGGCCTGACAGAGATACACTCGCAGAGGGGCCTACATTGTCCTCGTCAGGAAGCAAAAGCGACAGAAGCTGCTTGTCAGTACGGGGACGCCTAGCTTCTTGCCAGTGCAGGGCATCTGCTTCAGAGGATCTGAGGCGCCAGGGCACCCACAGCAGCCCCTTGCGCCGGGTGGGCAGCAGCAGGCGAAGGCGAAGTTCCCGCAGCTTCTGACGAGCATTGGCCACCACGGGGTTGACCGGCAAAGGGTCGTCAGTAACGCGGATGAGAGCTCTGATAGAGGGGGCCTCATCAGCGTCAGGGTCCACAGCGAATGCTATGGAAGCCAGAGTGGTGAAACCACCAGCCGTCAGAGCCGCTTGCACTGCCGCTGGCGCACCCCACTCGTTGAGCAAGGAGGTCAGGTAGGCAGGGTCACCCAGACAAGGATGAGACATGGCGGAGCCTAGCAAGCAGCAGAGACAGAAGCTGGGCCAAAAGGAGCTGCAGCGAGCAGATCCGAGAAAGCAAGCAAGCCATTAGTCAGTGACATGCAGGTTGACTTGACACTCTTTTTAAGCTCGTCCACGCAGGATGCCACTACAATCCTGCCAGCCTGCACGGTGACAGGACTTGCAGAAGTGGTGAGTGTGCTCATCAGCCCTGTCTGGTCGGATACGTCTGTTGCACACTCGGTCACAAGCAGGATTTTCGCACTGTCGTTGACAGTGGACAGGAGTAGTGAACTCCGCCAGGACACGCTGAAAGCGCACTCTGGCACCCATTGTCATGGATTGGACAATCACACGGAGCTCAGCATCTGAAAGATGGTTCACATTCCTGGGTGCTGCCGTATGTGGTACCAGCGCAGACGAACCATCCGCGGACGAGGACATGGCAGCAGAGCACAGACGAACTGGGGCGAGCCAAACACCTATGAAGGTTAATGCTCACACAGGAATGTCAGGTCACAGAAAGAAAGCCAACAAGCGTGCTGTTCTTTTCTGCCTCCGCGCTGTAGCAGTGAAGCAAACGCGCACAGAGGCGAAAAAACAACGCTACCAGAACGCCAGCCACCTGCCAGACGCTGCTACCAGAACGCCAGCCACCTGCCAGATTCACGAAGGCAAGAAGCAGAGGCACAATGTCACGTAGCAGAGGTATCCAGGGCAAACACAGCCGCACAGGCCTTGCGAAGGCAGAGAGTGCAGTCAGGCGGCATGACACGGCATGCCGACTCCGGACCTAATTGGTGAACAGCCGCACCACAGGCAGGACGAAGTGAGACTGACTGAGCCTCCCAGCTGCATGGACACAGAGCGATCAGACCCCGCAGGAACTGTGACTGCCGCACGCAGAACCGACGAGCGGTGATTAAAGAGCCACAGAGGTTTGGTGGAGGGATCCCCAGCCAAGTCCCATCTAGTGCGGCGGGATTTCCTGACAGCCACCAACTCAACTTCCAGAGCTTCAGGGTCACCCTGCAGCCAGGGAAGAGCAAGATTGGCCTCGTCTGGGCCCGATCCAGACGCCGAGCTGGTTTGCAGGGACGCGGCGCGGTCAGAAGCCGCCTCTTCTCCAGCCTGGCAAGGTGGGACATTCCACTCTGAGAGATCAGGCTCTGAACCCGCGGGCGAAGTTACATCCAGCTGCAGATAGGAGATTGGCCCTATATCGTCCCTGCCATACAGATGGACAGAGGACTCAGAGCCTACGGTTTATCCCTGTATTCTGCGAAGGGAATGTGGCAGGTTCAGCTGTCTATGAACGCCGACCAGAGGCATACGGCAAGGGGTCGAAGACACAGAAGCTCAGTGGGCCTGAAGCAGAGATCTGATCCAGGGGATGGCCTCAGGGCGATGCACAGGAGAGGCCAGGCTGGGGGAGCTGGCAAAAAATCCAAAACGTGAGAGGGGCGCTGGCGACGAGTTTGCTGGAGCACCTGGGAAAGGGCGGACCAGAAGGACAGACCCCAGCAAGCGAAGACGAGCCAGTGAGGCCTAAGAGCAAGGCACCCCAATACATGCCAGTCTTAGTCGTCTTGGCGCGTGAAGCTATGCCGACCAGCTGCACCTGGATAGAGGATGGAGCCACCCACAGGGCATCAGACCAACGCAGGGAGCCCCAGATGGCGCATAACAGGCAACCCGCAGCATACTTTTCAGCCAGAGGCATCAGCCTCTCCAGCCAACAGACAAAGCTGAGAGAGAATGGCAGTGCCTTCCTGCGCTGCTGGGGATTGGACGCCGTAAGGAAGGCCTTGGCTACTGACGTATTAAGTGCCTGCTGCAAAGCCGGGAGACCAGCCACCCTAGCCGCTAGCCATCAAGACAAAGCTTTCCAGGGACCAGTGCAAAGTCCCTGACGACTGGAGTTCTGAAGAAGCCAGTCAGAGAGAGACCCCGCAGCAGGAGCCGAAGCCGTGGTCCCACTTGCCTGACAGAAAGCGTGCCACTGCCTCCAGACAGCCAAGTAACGCTGAAGTGTGGAAGGTGCATACTTTTGAACAGACCTGGCCAGCAAATTCCTGACTTCCACCCACAGAGCAGAGGCCAGCTGAAGCTGACAGACAGCTTCAACAAACTGCTGAGCGCAAGCCCTCATGGCAGCAGAAAGCGCTGACGCCATATTGGGACTACGACCCTTCACACAGGCTGACGTAAGAAGTTTAATGGGAGCTGTACCAGAGAAGGGGGCTGCCGGCGGTGATAGACGAGGAGCTGCAGTAGACATGCCAGAAACAACATGTGAAGGCATGCCACGATAGCGCGGTCGAAGAGCTGGAGGCAGCAAAGGCGATGGCCGCAAACACGAAGCTTGGGATGGAGGTAGCAGGGGCGGCGCTAAAAGAGGGCTAGCTGCCCTGGCCTGGCACGCAGACCAAGGACGGGCACACGGGGCCTAAAGGTCAATGGCAAAGGCCTAGTTGGGGACCCGGGGAAGGGCACAGAGAAAACCCTGAACTACTGGAACCCCCAAGCCGCTTGGGCATCACAGCCACCGAAAAAAAGCACACAGCATGCTGGCTGAGGCAGAAGTGAACCCGCAGACTCAGACCTGGAGGGTGAAGAAGAGCTGCGACCAACTGAAGCATGAGGTCGAGAAGCAGGCTCCTGCGTCAGTGACAGTACGCAACGTGTAGCAAAACGGTTCGATGAACAACACCGCACGCAAAGGCGACCAGGAAAGTGCATCATTTGACACCGCGCAGGCAGGCAGTAAGCTCCAGGAGGGCAAAACAGGCGTTGCCCGAACCTCCTTGGCAGAAATGATGCACAGCCTGAGGCTACCAGCAGAAAAGGACAAAATCCAGCGGCAGGCAGCCAGACAGAAGAAGAACGGCCCCCAGGCACCAGGGCAGACCGCAGGACAAACAGAAGATGCCCTAAACACAACAGTGATTAAGTACAAACTTACTGGTGCCTGGGGGGCGCTGCCTCGCCCTTATGGCGCTTAGCAGACCACAGTTAGGGCAATACTTGGATGTTCCCTGGGTTAGCTAAGTTTTAACATGTAGAACATAGATAGCAAATGGCATGCAAGTATATGTTGATTGAAAGCTAACCATGTCTTAAATGATTATAATTCTGTTAAAATATTAGACCTCTGATTAACTTTATAAGTTAAAGTAAAACTTAATTTCATGTTAAAATTAGCATGAAAAACTAAATAATTACTAAGCCAAGTTATTTTTTACAATCCCACAACATAACTTTTTAGTAAACACTTAGCCCCACATTTGCTGGGGCTGTCAAAGTTGTGAAATTGCTGTGAATTTCACACGCATTTAGCATGGGTTTCATTTTGTTTTGTATTTGGGGTTTGCTGAAGTCCTTGTTTGGGGCTGTCATTTTGATTTTGTTTTCCTTTTTCTGAGAATGAAAAGGGTTGAGGGTTTAGGGTTTAGGGTTTAGGGTTTAAAATAGGGTTTAAAGTTTAGGGAAAAGTCCCTTTCAGGGGCTAGCAATTTTCCTTTATTTCTTGTTTGTGCATGTTTTTCTTTGCTTTACATGTTCTGGGAGGTGGCATGCAGGTTTTGTTTTTCCTGGTTTTTTCGATTTGCAAAACCCACGCAAATGGGTTCAGATGGTTTTTGCTGCAAGTGCACAGTGACGACTGTATATGTTCTCTGCAGTTTGTGTGGTTGGAGCAATGCAAAATTGTTCATGATGTTGGGTTCAGCCAGCATGCAATCAGGAGACATGAGCACTCCATGCACCCCCCAAAAAACATGCCTGCATGCAACTTCCACGCATGTGCACAGGATATATAATTCTGTAGCACTCTGGAAAGAGTCT
>CAJNIZ010009924.1:19681-33210 GCA_905231905.1 Symbiodinium pilosum
CTGGGTGCCAAGTTTAAACAAGCAATAATGAAGACAGCAGCTCATGCATCATGAGCTCATGAGCAGTGCATGTATTTATACTGGAAGCTTATATACATATCGACATTTCCCAGATGTGCTACTTGTGTATAATACAAATACAAAAAAAAGCAGCATTCATGAACATACAATTCTGATGTGGGTGTATGTTTTGCAAACACAAAAAGATTCTGGTTCCATTGTGTTTCGAAATCACTCTGAAACTTCTGGAAGCAAATTTCTGGAGCAAAAACATGCTTACATGGCTTCTATGCACCCCCATTGGTGTTGCTCAATTTTTTTTGCAAGGGGTTTAGGGGTTTGGGTTTAAGGTTTAGGGTTTAAACATTTAGGGTTTAGGGTCTGTAGGGTTTATGTAGGGTTTAGGGTGCAAGCTTCAAGGCTTCTGGTTCAATTGTGTTTCCAAATCCTTCTGAAACTTTTGGAAGCAAATTTCTGGAGCCAAAACATGCTTGCATGGCTTCTATAGACAGCCTTCAGCACCATTGGTGGTGCTCAATTTTTTTGCAAGCTTCAAACTTTGAATAATTTCTTCCCAATGTAAAAAACCAGCCAAGACCAGGTATTCAGCAAAGCATTTTGCATTTCCATGATGTTCGAACCAGCTGTGCTTGTTTTCACATGTGTGTGAAGCCTGCTTAACTTCATTTTGGTTGCCTGTGTATTTATGTTTTCGAAGGTATGTTAAAAATTAGTTAACTAGTTAGCATAATTAATTTCACCATCAAGTTAAATAGTTAGCTAATTCTGCTCATTTTCATGGCTAACTAAGTTATTTCTGTTAACTTTTAGCTAACCCAGGGAACATCCAAGTAGTGATCAGAATGCCCGTGCTCCCCCAAGCAAATGGGGCGGAGGCACAGGTTCAGACACTTCATGCCCTCCTTGCCAGACTCGCCGTCAGAGTGCAGCGGGCGGAGACGTAAGTGTCTGAAGGGCTCAGGCTGGTACGGAGCTTTACCGGTACCACCCATCCTTCCTCCTGGCTCCATGGCCCGGTAGCAGACAGGCATTGGCGATCAGGAGCATCAGACCATAACGGTTCAGACAGGGCGTGCAAGGGAAGCAATCCCTGCCTCTGCTGAGTTATGGTTGGCAGCAGGATCTCCTCCTGCTCTGAGTCACCAGTGCCAGATCTCTTCTGCCCACGCGGATGGTCAGACCGGTCTGGCTCTCCAAGATTCGAGCCAGAACCACCCCCAGTCATGTCAGACAGTCCAGGAGGGTCGTTTGCATCGGGCAGAGGACCAGCGTCAATGGAGCCGGCGCCAGGAGTATTAATCAGATGCCTTGCCCACTTGGCCAGGGACAGCAGGCGGCGCCGAGTCAGCCAGGGCTTTTTCAGCCTCGATCAGCCTGCTGCCAGCAACAGACAGCGATTCCTCCTGCACAGTGCGCAGGGCATGGCTGTCCAGTTCACTGAACACGCGGTACAGAGAACCAGCACGAACACGCCCCAGGTCTGCCGCCACCTCCTTAACCGCCTCTGTGAGGCGAGGATCAGTGTGATCCATGACAGCCAGAGCACGAAGCGACATGGGGTGGCTGAAACATAGGCAATGTGAGGCAGATCTGAGCCGTAGCAGACCATAGCTTGCGCACAACCCAGCCATCAGAACTCAAGAGAAGGCAGCGAGAGCGGCCGCCAGATCAAAGCGGTCAGCGAGACCAACTCGTGACCTTGGGGCAGTGGGCGGTCAGACAGTCAGCGTGACAGTCTGGGGCCCAGGCAAAGGGTTCCGCGGCCGTCCCTGACCTAGGTCAGGCCGGAAGCAACAGACCCACACGTAAAAGAGCTGAGCCTCACACGAAGCAAGACCAGTCAGAGAAGACACAGGCGACCTGACAAAGCGAGCCAGGACACCAGAGGTACTGAACAGGCTGGGCACCCGACTCGTAGAGTGGGGCAGGAGCCTGTCAGTCAGAACGCAGACAAGGTATCCAGCAAGGAAAACCTAGCCTCCAGATCCACCACCTCGACATGATCTGAGACACAGCCCCTGAGGCAGACAGACCAGCAGTAAGCCTCGTTGAGGCAGGTCCGCTGACGCAGATGTCTTACCCGAGATAGCCATGGCTGCAGCAGAGCTAAAGAGACCTAGAACAGAACTGAACAGAGCTCAGAACTCCTATGCTGTGCTGCAACCACAGTGGCTGCGGATAGCACAGCATTTCCGTTGCGTCTGAAGCAGAAACAGACAGGATTGACACTCCTGACCGGCCGTAGCCCGGGACACCGCAACTTCTTGAAGATTTGCATGCCCTTCAGCTACTTTTGGTCCACCTGCGTGAGGGATGCCAGGAGGAGCTGGTAGTAGAGGAGCCGCCGCCATGCCTTGTCCAGGTAGAGGAAGATCTCGACGTGGAGGTGTAGGTCGCGCATCGCTCGCCGTCACGATGCTGTCCTGGGTCGGCGCCTCAGACTCTGCTCGCTCTCCCCAATCCCAGTCTGGGCCATTCAGCTGTCCTCCGGGTTTCTTTCGCCTTCTCTTGAGCGAATTTTTGGATGTAGAGGCCGTAGGTCTCGAAGGAGACGTCGCCGAAATAGGTGGCCCACGAGGCGGGTCCAGCGGTACCTGTGCAGTCGAGGTTGGTTCGCGAGTCCGAGGCGGGGATTCTTGTCCCTCCGGGAAGTAAAGCCACGTGCCGTACTTTCTGCGTTTCCAAGTCTGCTCGGCTGCCCGGTAGTAATCTGGACATCTGCGATCCATACACACCTACTCACCTGAAGCGGTCCTGCGGAGTGCTATCACACGAAATGTAGCGCCAAGCCGAAGCAGAAGAATGTTCGCTATCCGCATGCTCTCCCAGGATCGCGCTTGGCCTCTGCGAAGCGGACTCAAGCCCGTCCCAGTCTCCATCTGTGCCAGGTTCGTCACCTTGGTCGTTGCCCGACATAGGGAAGATCTGGGGGATGGTCGGAGCTCCGGTGCCAACTTGTGCAACCACTTGCTAGGTCGTCAAGACGTGATTGCAAGCACACAAAGCTGCAGCAAAGCCTTTTGCATGAAGCGCAAAGAAATCTATAGCTCAAGGGGCCCGCTTGAGAGAGGCCGGCGTGCAGACACATGCTCAGGAATGCTCAATGCCAAGTGGAGAAAACAGCGCAAGCTTATCAGAAACCGTTTTAGAGCTTACTGGGTCCAAGGGACAAAAGCCTCACTGCTTTTGACTGTTCAACTAAAGGGTTGATGCACGTGCTGAGTTTTACTCTTGGAGAGCGCTGTCACTCAAGTTTGGAGTGAACTTTGGAAAGTGCTGTTGAAACACTGTTGCTAGTTGTTGAAAGCACTGTTGACTGTGTTCTTGCACTGAAGTGCAGATCAAGGGACTGTGTTAGAAGACATGGTCCACTTCAGCGGCCACAGCTAGACTGGCACTGGCTTTGGGCTCAAGGTCAAGACTGGCTCCACTGTCCCTGCAAAAGTGTGGAGTGCTGCAGACACTGTGTTGACTGTTTAAAGTGAGAACTGGAGCAATCCACATACTGAATAATGTGAATACTGTCAACTTTCTGCTGCTTAATGTTTCCCAATGGTGATTTTTTTTCCCAAGGGGAAACGGAGGAGGGGAGGGGAGCGGGAGGGGAGGGCGAGGGGAGGGGGGAAGGAGGGAGGGCGAGGGAGGGGGAGGAGGGAGGGAGCGGGACGGGTACTTCGAGGTTCCAGACGGCCGGCTAAAGCAGATAGCCACACTAGCCTGCGTGATTTGAAGGCACATTATACCGATCTTTTATGATCTTTGCGTTGTGGCACTGGGAGTAGATGCCCGTGATCTCAGGACCATACAGAGTGTCACACGAGCAGGGAGAAGGTGCGGCTCAAAAAGACCAAGACTTTGGAGCAAATACACTTGGACCTAAGTCCAAGCTGCGGTTACCAGCGTCAGAACAAGCGCGGGAGGGAGGCCCATCCGCAACGCGTTCCCTAGCAGCAACGAAGGTAGTTGCATCCATGCTTCCTCCGCTCAACCCAGTATGCCAAACGAGCCTCTGCCTTGCTGGCTTCCACGCGTGCAGCAATTGCTTCCGTTTTCTCTTGTCGCCACCGCCTACGTGTTCACGCTGGCTGCAGGAGGAAGCCATCATCCCTCTTCATCCAGCCCCTGGGCTCCCCGCTCGCGCGACCTGCTCCGTCCCCTTTCTTGCTCGACGTCCTAATGATGCTTTGTGACCGGTTTTCATGAAGAGTCCCATCTCGTATCCTCGTTCTCCTTCTTGGGCAATAATGAAGGATCAACACATACCGTCCTGTCACAGGACTCATTGCACTTGCACCATGCAAACAACCTCTCAAAACCATGCCAGCAGCTGACGCTGTGAAATCCTCTGGCCTCGGGCCCCAGTGCCCTTGAAGACACTGCTAGCTCAAGCAAGCTCTATGCAAAAGTTGAGTTTTGCCAACTTCTATTTTGCTTACAGCCTCAGGCTGCCATTTCCAGGGGCCTATCAGGCGATTTAGCTTAGAAAAAGAGGGTCCACTGGGCAGGGATGTCGGAAGCCTGTGCTGTCAGTTGGCTTGTTCAAATGAAGCCAGCAGTTTTCCTCAAATGCGGCATGTCACTTATCCGGATCTGCAGGCTTCAGCCCAACAGTTGCCAGCTCGCTTGCACCAGCCTGCGGGGGGCAGCTTCGGAATGCGAGAAAACACGTTTGAAGCGGAGCCTGTGCATTGGCTTCGATCTCCAGATCGTCAGCATCTTCATCCTCATCTTGCTCCAGCACTTTAGGTATGCCTTGCAGACACGTGATCGAACAAACAGGATGCAGTCAGCAACCTAATGCCAGCTCATAAGTCTCATGCGCTTTGGCATTGCGTCCTCCACAGCCTGGACACACATGACAGAACTCCCAATCATCAGAAAGTGCGCTCTCCTGCAGGATCTTGTCCTGCCCCTTTACACGGAGTTCAAGAACAGCCTCCACGTTTTCCGGCTTCAGCTTCACAAACCGGCCCTCCAGGCTCACCTCCAGAACACAAGTTTGCACTTCTTGCCAGATGGAGGCACTATCGGTCAATCTCACAGACTCTCAGCAGCACTCGTCTGAGGCAAGCGGCGGAGAAAACACAACCAAAGACATGCACAGGACACCCCATGCTGGCTGCGAATCACTGGACGACTTATTGAATGCTAAGCCACAAGCCCTGTCTGCCCGACATTCCCTTCACACTCCTACTATCCCTCAACCCGAATTGCTTGACGTGACCTGCCCCACATCGGGTCTCATCTCAGGTCCAGACCATACCTCCTACATTGTAGGACAGAGTGATAGATTCAAGCACTTGCCTGGTATTTCTGTTGGTCATCGAGATACCCTGAGCCGTAGAAGCTAGCATATCATGAATGCGCAGTACAGGAAGCAGCGTGAGAGACGGCCGTTATGGTAAGCTGCGCACGCACAATGGTGGCTCTCTTGCCGTTGTTTTCTGGCTTGGAGACCAAGCCTTTCAAGACAACTGCGCCTCAGGGACGTGGTCAAGGCTTGATTGGACCGCGGATTCCGCCAGAAAATGTGAGGGTCAAGCATCCTTCCCGTAGAAGAAAGGAAGGGCCAGCCACTGGAGCCTCGCGCAGGACACAAAGTGTTCATATGTTTTCATCTAGCCTGCACTGCCAGTGATCATCGTAGCAGCACACCTCAGCAGGCTCGACGTGTTCGTCTTTGGGGCTGGCTGCTTTGGCCAGCTCATCTGCTTGCTTCCTGCTTGTAACAGGTCCGGCGAGAGCTCATCATGCCCAGCATCGCACGTCACACGTCTTTAACCAAAGCAACCACCACATAGCTCTACATTCTATTACAATATCATGCAAGATCACGCAAGTAAAGTAAGATCCACACACCGAGCACGAATGCTGCCGGCCGGCACTCAACAGCACCATTCCATAGCTTCCCACAACATCCGATATCCTGATAAAGCTGAGTTGGGCTGCCTTATGGCCGCGGCGACTTCCGGCGCCAGCTTACCAGGTGCAATCGCGATCTGCAGCTCCAAGTATGGCTGCACTGACAAAACCAAAACCAAATGGGCTTGATGCAAATAGCCTCGTTCACAGCCGTTGCATTAGAAGGGGTCTTGAGCGAAAGATGTTGTGGAACCTGTCATGCATCGAACCCCGCCAATGAGTCACAAAAAGCAGAGTAGCATATCGCAGTACTCACAGAAGCTGAACCTCTGACGGGGCACTCTAGGAAGAAGCTCCGAGACTGGCTTTGCTTTTCGGCATAGAGAAGCTACGACCTCCAACAGGCAGCACCACCATGCCAAGCACAGCTCTGCGTCAACTGGGAAGCAATCGCACGTCTTGCGCGAACACATCACTACAACTCAGGGTATTCGACAAGCTGCTGTTGCTACCAGTATCATCCACGCCTTGCGGCCCATGAAGTAACTCTTCTGCATTAGAGAGGCCAGCTTCATGGCGTCCTGGAGCAATGGCAGTGTGATGCCGTAGGCCGTATGGGCAGGTGGCAGTGTACACCCCAATTCCAGTGACTTCTCCTGAGCACCTTTACACCAAATCGTGGCTTGACCTTCCGAGGGCTCGACCTGGCATCAGTGTCTGCAAAGTATTAAAAACTTGAACGACATCAGCACCTTCACGAACGGCTCTTTGATATGTTCGCCCACGTGCTTGCGTATTACTTCTTGGATGTCCATAAACCAAGACATGGGAGTTGACGAAGTGTACCTGACAAACTGCCAGATGCTCACTTGACCATGCTCAGATGAGGTCAGGGCACTCCCAAAGGTTGCCTATTTCAACACACGGAAACTTCTTGGCTCTGTCCTCGACCATGCAACATTGCAACTAGAGAAACTCAACGTAAGAACGTATGAATGACAGTATGGGTGCGAACAGCATCTGCCTTGACGTTGAAGCCTTCCTTCTGCCAGACAGCCGCCTGTGACACATCACAATCAGATGCATGGCTGGATTCGATGTCACACATAGCCGAAGGCACGGCTACAGCAACAAATCTGGTTGAATATCAAGGCTTCAAGTATAATGACAAATCGGCCCCGCCACAGCAGCCGATTTCTTTGAGACTATTCACACAGGTCTATTAAGCAAGATCGCATAAGTTTTCCCAAGAAAGCCAAACAACAAGAACCTTTTTTGCAGACTCGAAGTTGCGAGCTCTTGTAATTTGAAGACAAAAATGATCACAAGCTGGACGGCATCCTAAACCTGGTTCGTGATTGGGCAACTCCGGCTCATGCATCGTGCTACCATTCAATCCCTGCATGAACTAAATCCTCCCCATCGGCTTTTTACAAAATTTCACACAGCAACAACGGCAGCATGACAGGCATGACGCAAAAGTGCACGAAGCATGCCAACACATGTCGAAAGATTTGCATGCAGCAAGCGTACAGGTCTTAGCCACGGCACCTCTCTTTGAGGACAAAATGTGCGAGTGCTTTCCAAAACGCATTTATGTAAGACTGCCGCAGAAGAAAACGTTGCATATGCAGCGCAAGGAACCTGTTCAGAACAAACTATGAGCACGAGCCCCTGCAGTAAAGTGCACTCACACTGCACTCACTAGACTGTTCTGCATACGTGACCATGAAGAAAGCTGCATCAGCAGCATGTCATGGAATTGATCCCAAACCTGCAGTAGGGTGGAAGAGGGCTGGTCCTTTGCCTGTGACTCGTCCGAAGCTCATTTCGATACCAATGCAAAAACCGCACGCCTGATCGTTCCCAACATTTCTATTTCCACGCACTACACACATAGACGGGCTTTGGTAAAGCCTGGATTATTGGCCTCGATACCAGCGCCCCTGGAGCGTCACAAAATATCTACAATGGCGGCCGGCGAAAGCAATGGTGGTGTGGCACAATCTGTGCATGTGAATTTCTTGGTTTGGCATTGTGCAGCTATGGGACGTCAAAGTGTACCCACCGAGATGAACTCAGCTTTGCATTTTATCAGACAACGCTTCCTAACGAAGGCGGGCGTTCACTATGCACGTGCTTCCCAAGTTCAATGTGCAAGTTGAGGTATGACCAAAACAGAACCCAAGCAGGTTTGACGGAATCCTCCTATTTTAGACAACCGAACGCAGTGCAGATCCTTTCGGCCCTTTGCTCCCACACAAGGCCCATTGCCCAAACAAATCTGTTTTTTACTGCCAGGACTAATCCGCTCCTACTTAGAAAAGAAGCAGAGTGCGGAAACACTTGTTTTTAACTGGGAGTGGCCAAAGTCCGGGAGTCAGGTCGGCTGGACAGAACTCCAGGAAAGAGCAGACTGCGTGCTCAACCCTGCGCGGGGAGCACTACAGTCAGACCGAATGGGGTGGGTAGGAATCCCATCTACAACCCCATCAGACAACAGAGAAGGAAACAGAAATCCACAGGCAGGTGGAGTAGGGGTAGGACGGTGGGAGCTCAGAACTCCAATGCTGTGCTGCAGCCTGCATGGCTGCGGGTACACAGCATTTCCGTTGCGTCCGGGGCAGAAACACATTGGTTCAACGCACCTAACCGTTTACTGCCAAGCTCAAGGAGCCTGTCAAGTCACTAGGCTAGCGCGCATCCGCAGAGTGACCAACGCGACGCACAGGCCGACGCCTTGTTTTGGCTCTTTTCTCCAGAGACAAAAGAGTTTCCCGGAACTTTGTGGCGTGTCTAGAAGACGGCCGGACCTTCGCAACATCAACTTTCTGAAGGTGTGAAAGACTGGGGTTTATCGCGCTCTTGCTGTGTTGGGCTGCATGTTTCGCGCAACTTCATATTGCGATTGGTGTTGGTCTGCTTGTGCGCGTCACATGTCGATTTGTGGGGATGCCTGCTGGGATCAAGAGATTGGTGTCCAGCCAATAGCTAGGCCCTAGAGTTCCCACAGTCAGTAACTCTCCTAGTAGCATTCATGCATCAGCGCCTGGGCCTGCTCCCGCGCTGCGCGAGAAATCAGCTGTCGCTTCGCAGGACTACCCACTTGTAACATCCAGAACCTCCTCATTTAGCCTCTACCATACGGAATGGGCTCTGCTGGGGCAGCGCGTCAAGTGCCCGGTAATCCTCAAGCCTGTGTCAAGGTAATCCTTGATGACGCTCGAGCCAACACTTCTAAGGGTCCGATCTGCTCGTGGCTGAAATTTTGGACCAAGCTCTCTGACAAGGCTGGCTTCCCCATTTACAACGTCGTGGGAGCTCTCAAGCGTTCCGGCTACAGGTCTGCTGCCCAACACTTGGACTGTCATGGTCTACTCAGGCTCACTGGCCTGATGGGCGCACCGAAGACCAGTGTCTGCCGACTCCGACGGACAGCCGCCTTCCAAGGCCGGGTGGGCAGATTCATTCCAAGCCATCGCCTCGCTTCTCGGCCTGCCCATCGTTTACAATAATGGGGCACGCGCGTATACCGGACATTCCGCCAGGGCTTTTCGGGCGCTCAGCGCCTGGCTCAACTCGGAGTGGACATATGGCGCGTTCAGATTTTCGGCAGGCGGGGATCTGACGTCGTGTTTCAATACATTCGTGAAGCCCCAGCGCCTTTTTAACGCGCTTATCGCTTGAAACAGGGTACCGCTTCCAAATTGCAGATGCGCAGCGCCAGCTTGATTCCCTTCTACAAGAAATCAAAGAAGTGCAAGGCCGTGCCGGACCACTTGCGCTCCTCTCTTCTGCCTGGCACCATGGAGACAGCGCATACATCACTACAGGCCAGGGCTTAGCCGCCTAAATGTTGCGTCCAAAACACTTCTGAAGGAGGTCGAACACATCGCTGCGCCTTCCACGATCCTAATTTTCACCCCAGGCATTGGTGCGCCCGACGCGGCTGGCCAGTCGCAGCTGGAGATTCCAATCTTGACTGGGTTGATGAGGATTTTTCAGGAAAGCGTTGCAACGCTGTTTCCCCCGAGACAGATCTTCCTCCTCCAGCCCGGCTCTGCCGTGGCTTCAGGATGACCCTGATGCATTGGCAGTTGAGCAAGCGGCTATCCGCAAGTCTCGCCGAACCAGATGGGATCTGGCGGGCGATCCGGTCTCGAAGCCACTCTCTTTCACCACCGTTCCTCGGTGCTGCGCGCAGCCGTCACTGTGCCCCTGGGGGCGGCGCGCTCTGTCTTGGCTCAGGTTGATGAGCAACCTGTTCTTCTGCGCCCGGCCTTCATCAACTGGGCCCTGAATCTGTCTGCCGTTCCGTGCCAGCTGGCTGCATGCTCTGCCTTCGCAAGGCCTGTGCATCTGTGTTTGCTCTGGGTAACTCCACGTCCTGACTCAGGCGAGCGGAGTAACAAACATTTTGCACTGTCTCAATGCTGCCTGCATGCACTCCTGCAAGCTTAGCCTCCGCAGGTATTTGGCTCCTGTTAGGCCCTCTGTTCCCTGCTCGCCGTGTCCTCCTCTGATGCTGGTTCTGGTGAGTTAGCGCCACGCGCAGCAGCGGCAAGGAACGGCAAGCAATTGTCTGACGCGGAACTGCGGGTCATCGTGCAATCCATGACGGCCAGCACGCGGGCGCGCACGCAGCGCATCCTCTTGGAATATACTGTACTACCCCAGTTCGCTGCCAACGACACTGCGACAGTCCGGCGTGTGGCCATCTGTGCAACAGGCGCATTCGGCCAGACAGGACTGGTGATTCATCACTACTGCCGCTCCTGCCACCGCGCAGTCGACCTTCCAGGAACAAGGAAAACAGTTTGTTGTCTGGTCCTCCGTTGCTTGCTCGCTGTTTGCAACTGTGACTTATCTATCTGCTCGCTGCGTTTCATTTCGGCTCAACGTCTGTTCAGTCCTGCTTGCTGGTCGTCTGCGATGACCCATCCTCGCCTGGATGACGCAGCTTACCTGACCGCCTTGCTCTCTGAGTGGGGTGCGCCAGCGGCTCTGCAAGCAGCTCTGACGGCGGGCGGCTTCACTACCCTTGCCTCGATTGCTTTTGCAGTCGAGCCGGGTTCTGACGAAGCCCCTGCTAACCTGCTATACGTGCTCTGTTGCGAAGCAGTGATGATCCCCTGCCTGTTAACCCGGCAGTTGCTAATGCCCGTCGTCTGCTGCGTTTTGCTGCAGATGCTGCAGGGGTCTCACCTTCTCCTGCGACTGCTGCTACGCCCGCGTTGCCGCTAGTAGCTAGTAGCGCCTCAAAGCTGACATCGAAGGTAGCCAAGGACTTGAGGGCAAAGCTTTTGTCCCACTGTCCTGGCGAGCTGTTATCGCCTGACACGACACCATCCCTGCACTTCTTGCAGCCATTGATGACAAGGGCCTTCTCTGGGTGCCCTGGCATCTGAGATCTTCCGAATCAGACGCGCTGCGCTGGCAGGAGGCGAGCAACTCTTGTCCTTGCTCCTGCTTGACGACGATAGCATCGGCCCATCTGCCAGCGTTTCTCTGCCTGGCCCAGCTGAGCCCACTTTGCGGCGCGTGCTATCCATTCTGGCCATTGCTGGCAATGCTGGGGGAAGCTGTTTCAACGAGAGCGTCTTGTCTTATGCTCTGGCGCAACCCTCAATGCGGATAAGTCCATCTGGTCGACTATCTCTGGCCTCGCGCGTGACCACTGGAGTTTTTGAACCTTGTCCTCTGGGACGCCAACTGTCGCGCAACGACGAGCGTCGTCAGACGAACTTGTGGCCCCTATCCACTCAATTAGCTTCCCGCCATTGGCTTTCAACTAGTTTGGCGGGGTAGCCTGCGACTGCTGTCCAGAGAAAGTGGTAGGCGATCTTCTCCACCGCATCGCCCAACTCGCCCTTTACGATGAGGAGCGGGTCGTCAACAAAAATCTGGTCGTTATAACCCGGAGACGGTGGCCCCTGCACGGCCAAGCCACGCAGCAAAGCGCCCCCGAATGCTTGGGAAGACGATGACCCGAACACAAGAGTGTCAAAGACAATGACGCGCACGCCGTGCTCTGCGGGGATTGCCGCAGCAAAGAACATCTTGTCCGCGCCAGCGGGGACGTTCATGAAGGCAGCCAGGCAGGGACAAGATCAGCAAGATGCACTCTTTCTGGCGGCCACAGCGATTGGCCCCAGACCCACGCATGTCCCAGACGATGCAGGCTTTGCGGACTTGCTGGCCCCGAGCATCGAGCTTCTCCTTGATGTTGACCCAATTTGTTGAGGAGCAGACGCCTCGCTCGCAGTAGTCCGCCACAAGCACTAGGTCACTAGGTCAGCGGCCTCCTCAACTGCTGAGGTGTAGATCCGCCACCACTGAAGGCGACGAGAGAGGTCTTGCTCGGCGGAGGGACAGGGTCGTCCTCGTCGAAGCCCAATGGCGCACCGTGGTGATTTCTGAATCTGGGTTGGCTGCTTGGTTCCGCCATGCCTCAATCAGTTCTGCGCACAACGGCAGAATGCTTTGGCAATCCTTTGCCTGCGGCGCTGGTGAGCTGTGGCCCCAAGGAGAGTTAGCACCGCACTCCGAAGATCCTTGATCAATGCTTCTTGATACTCTTCAGGCTCACGGCCGGACAGAACGCCCAAGGCTGGTTGGCGAAGTTTGGGGCGCATCCTAAGGGCCGAGGCGAAGAAAACTCAGAGAACTCAGCTGCGCCCCTGACTCCTCCTTCTCGGAGAACGCCTGCCATGGTACGTGTTCTTCATGGGCGCCCTGTCAATGGGGCCGGAGAGCCACTGGCATGTTGGTTGCCAAACCGGAGGCCAGTGCGTGGGGCGACACGACGCGGGGGGAGTTTTGGCTCAGCATGGGCGGGCTGACCGGAGACTTGCGCATCGTCAAGCGTCGTTACCAACAGAGGCATTGTGTGCGCGAGTGAGGCTTTCCGCGTGGGCTTTGGAGGCTGTGGCGGTTGCGGCCTTCCTCCGGGCAGAGTGGAGTCCCGAAGGGCGCGCCGCCAGATGGCCGAGGCCGCGCGCTTGGGCGGCGCTTTTTCACCTTATGAAACATCCACCTTGGTTTGGCATCTTGCGGAGCATAAAGCGCATCACCGGACCTTGGTCGCCTGGGTAAACGTCACTGAAGGCAACAGGCGCATGGCGACAAGCCATCCTTGTGGGACATGCCGAGAATCAAATCCTTGGCGCAGCAGCAGAGGGTGACCGGGTTGCTAACCCGCAAGCCCACTCGTCTGGCAGGTTGTCTTGTAGAAGTGGACCTGCTCCATGGTGTCGTCTGCGACCATCCCCTGCAGCCACAGAAGATGGCCAACGGATAAACTTACATGTCCCCACACCTAAACCGAACAAGGCAAAGAGAGGCTCTCCAGGTCCCAGGGTGAGTGTACTAACATCCTCTGCTACGCCCTCGCCAAAATGCACCATGATGCTTGGAGGCGCAAGCAACTGGAGCATGAATTGATTCAGCCAGCCGTGCGCGCCGGTTTGCGTTTCTGCCCAACAGCGTAGGATGATCCTGCTCAGGAGTTCGCCGCCTTGCCAAGCAGCCCTCAGACAGGGACAGGGAAACAGTTTAGCGCTCGAGGGAATGCGCAATGCTATGGGTAGCACGCAGCGCGGGGAATGGGGTAGACTGCTTGCAAGTACTGGTTTTTACAGGACTTG
>CAJNIZ010009924.1:33260-49642 GCA_905231905.1 Symbiodinium pilosum
GAAATGTGCTTAAACGTGGGGTTTTGGAGACTAGGATGCCTACGCTCTTGCAAAAGAAGTGCATTTCGCGCCACGGTGCGCTTGCTTTCTGAGGGGACAAGGATTGTCACTGGCAATTTACAGCCCAAAAGGCTTCAGTCACAAGTTCACACAGCTGACAGTCATCATTTTGCGCTTGCCCTCTGGAGTTTGCAGTTTTCGCTTTCCACATGCTCTGGTAATCGTATACTCTTCAGACGAACGGAATTATGGTTTTGGCATGGATGCTCTGGTAATTGCATGCTTTAGGAACACGACCGTTATTATGATTTTGGCATGGATGCTCTGGTAATCGTATGCTTTAGGAACACGAACGTTATTATGATTTTGGCATGGATGCTCGGGTAATCGTAGACTCTTCAGACGAACGGAATTATGGTTTTGGCATGGATGCTCTGGCAATCGTACGCTTTAGGAACACGACCGTTATTTTGATTTTGGCATGGCTGCTCTGGTAATTGTATGCTTTAGGAACACGAACATTATTATGATTTTGGCATGGATGCTCTGGTAATCGTATGCTTTAGGAACACGAACGTTATTATGATTTTGGCATGGATGCTCGGGTAATCGTACACTCTTCAGACGGACGGAATTATGGTTTTGGCATGGAGGCTCTGGTAATCGTACGCTTTAGGAACACGACCGTTATTTTGATTTTGGCATGGATGCTCTGGTAATCGTATGCTTTAGGAACACGAACATTATTATGATTTTGGCATGGATGCTCTGGTAATCGTATACTCTTCAGACGAACGGAATTATGGTTTTGGCATGGATGCTCTGGTAATCGTACGCTTTAGGAACACGACCGTTATTTTGATTTTGGCATGGATGCTCTGGTAATCGATCAGGAAGCGGCCCCTGCAACCGCAGAACTATCAGCGTTTCCAGCGCCAAAAGATATGGGAGCATGGCGGCGCACATGCTGCTTAGATTAGATTAAGAAGCCTAGAGCGCGCCCATAACATCAGGTTGCTGTGCTCCTATGAAGAACGGTCTTAATGATGCTAGATGAACCGTATAACACCAGCTCGCGCTGGAACAAACCTCTCAGGCCGCCCACGCCCAGGGGACCTGGCTCAGGAATTGGGTGAACTCGGATCCGTGTGTTGCGTTGACACCAGGGCGCCCAGGCCGACAGCGTCAGCTTGAAATGCCCGGGCGCAAGACACAGGCTCGGCTGCACTGGTGGGATCTGCCACTAACGCACTTGCCCTGGGCGGCGGCGGGCCCACATGCGCCCTTGTTGTAGTTGCGGCAGATCAGCACGAGTTGTGCTCCTGCGCTGCGCCAGCCAGAGGGTTGCCGGAGTGATGAGCTCCTTGTCGTCCAGAACTCATGGCCCCGAACGGCCGAACGGCTTTGGCGTGAACTGCCGACGACGGGCTTGCGTATCCAAACTCCGGGCCGGCAGGCAATGCCCTCCTGATGCGCTCCATGTGTTGGGACCTGAGCCTGGCGTGTGTCCTGGCTACGATCCAAATCCTCCGAGAACTGCGCGACGAAGCTTCTGATGCGCTCTGAGTAGGCGTCAATCAGCCGCCGCGGCTTCCAGTAGCAACATTGAAGTTTGGTACACCTTCCAGGTCTGGCACCACTCATGGAACGAAGCAGGCCCTGGCAGTTCTTTCTTCGTCCATTCGTTGGTTGCGAAGTTCTGTGTCCAGGACGTAAACGTCTGTTTCCTGCGCAACCTAAGACCATGTGGGCCAAAGATATTGAGAAATCTGCAGATGGAAGCCCCGTTGCCCTGATGACCTGGCCCAGGGCTGAGAGCTGATCCGCGATCTACATCTGATACCGGATACGAATAGACCCCAAACTTGGCACGATAATCATCGTACTTTCTTTGAAGCTTGGACGGGGTGAGCATCACGATCTCAGCATCCAGCGTAGGATCCAACACAGCACCGAGTTTGAGCTAACGCCCGGGAGCGTTCAGACTGGCGCGAACATCCCCAATTAAACCTGACCTTGCCGTATCGCTTGCGCGACGCTAGTTATGGATTGCAACTCGCTCTCTGTAGATTCCATGGTCCGCTGAGCAGCCATTTCGGAAGATCACGAAAGAATTATTGCCCAAATCACGACGATTGGGAACCCTGGTGCTTCGGCCACTGCGGCCTCAAGCGGCGTCCGGGCAGGTAGCCAGGATAAGCACCAGGGCAACGGCGCAGGGCACCGTCCGCAGCAATCCGCTGTAGGGAGTCAGGAACGACCCTCAGGTCAATGAAAAGTGCCCCTACCTGTTCCTGACCCCAAATAAAATGTTGGTGCCTTGCGCCAAGATGGCGACATAGGCAATTTTCCCTGCCAGCCGCGCTGGCACATCGTCATTACAACAAGCACGCATGCTTCTTAACACAAATTTCTTGGCTTACTGCACACAAGCAGGATCCCCACTCGGTCAACGTGAGCAAACACAGGCATGCCAATGGTTAGGCACGCGGAGAACAAAAGTGAAGGCCCGGACACCTGCTGGATGTCCACCGCTTCTTCGCTATCTAAGAAAGAGCTTGAGAACGGCTCTGTGGTTTTGGACGCCACATTGGACCCCTGCGCACTAAGCACGTCACCCCCACTGCCTGTACACAGCCATACTAATTCGTACGCAGCGCACAGCCTGCGAAGCAAAAGACCACGCACTGCGAAAGAAACATCCGTGCAAATTGATCAGCGCACGCCGGAGACCCTCACACCACCTGTCAACCATCTCGCCTATACCCCCAGTCATTGCAGCCAAGATGGACACGCCGCCATTCGCGAAGCCACCTCAGATGCAACGCCTTCAATTGACCAGGGATCCTTTGGGCCACAGTCCCGATCAGAAATCTCACTTCCATCGACAGCTCTAGGTGGAGTTGTGCGATAAAGGGTAGTATTATCCATCCACATAAGGGATGGGGAGACATGAGTCAATCGTACATGTGAGGCGTTAGGGATTTGAAAAAAGAGTTGTCAATATCACTGTGCAAAGGTGCCTGATCTGAAGTTAAATGTGAGATTCTATTGGACGCCTCTGACATTACGGATTCAGCCCAATGAAGGCGAGGCCGTCCTACTCTATTGGGGCCACGTGTGTAACGGTATTGACCCGAAGGCCTAAACGTAGAGGAGAACTCCAATGAGTTAGGATGACGAAATAGGTGTCCAAGCAAGGTGAGTCGATTCTGAGAATAAATTTGTGAGGGAGTAATAACACGAGAGGAATCATAAGATAAGGATGCAAGGTATGAGTTGGAACAGTCCTCATTGGTAGGGTTCAGGACCCTAAGAATAGAGTCAACAAACAGCGGAGGAACACCAAAGAAGCGCAGAGAAGACTCGATGGACGAAAAGGAAACGGAATCAAAAGCCTTAGACCAATCAAGAAAGAGGACATGCAACGACTTTTGTTGCCTTTCGTAAACTTCGAGAACCCGACGCATAATAAGTATAGGTTGGTTGGTGGAGCGTTTAGCTCGAAAGCCGAACTGAGTAGGGCGGATCTTATCGTCGAAAAAAGTGAGAGAGGCGTTTCTGTAAGAGGGAGGCAAAAATTTTACACATAGTATTCGTTAATGAGATGGGACGATAGTTAGCAAGATCACGAGTATCCTGTTGGATTTTCTTAACTAGCATAACAACTTCCGAGAGTGCCCAAGAATCGGGAACCGTGGAGGTGGACAAACAGTGATTGAAATGATCTAGAAGAAAAAGCTTTAGCACATACGGAGAGCCTTTTTATCATGTCGGCAGGATGGTATCCGGGCAGGGGGGCCCTACCTGCGCTTAGAGACCTAAGAACAATATTGAGTTCCGACATGGTAGACGGAGCACAACACTCAACGGTAGGAGAGGGGTTATCTGGGATTGCGGGCTGAGGGTCAGGAGCTTTCCAGACTTTTTCAGAAAGATACTCAGCGAAAGTAGTAGCACGGTGATCCTTCGAGGTGAGCTTGCCATGGATGTTAAATATGTTAACCGAACGGGGGACAAATGGTTTACGGATAGAGCGGGCAGCGCGCCATTGATGAAAGAGGAGCCGCGAAAATCGTCCTGGAGATGCTCGGCGATGAATTGCTTCTTACCTCGGGAGGCAATTTTTTTTAATGCGTTTACGGAGGGACTTAAGCTCTGGAACAGTGAGATCAGTACAATCCTGGAATCGAGAAATGAGATCTAGGTAGATGAGGAGATCCAAGGTTTCTTTGCGGCAGCCGGGAGAGTGTGGATGAGGTGTTTATTAGAGAGGAGAAGTGAGCGTAAAAAATCAGATTGTTCTTGAGGAGTCTTCGATAGCCATATGTCCGAGTTATAACCAAGTGAAGGTGGATTCAAGGGCACGCGGGCGGAGAAGCGACCCAGAGTTCCATATGAGCGCACGCCTCTTTTAGTTAAGGAGTCGTTGCCTGGAATGCCTACGCGGGAGGGTACTTTAACTCGCTCAACGTACGGAGAGCAGTAGAATATTGCTGAACAAGCTCTACTAACTGATGATGAGTGGAGGGTATTTGATCTCCGCTGAGAGAACGAATTACATAAGAAGAGTCAATAAATATCTTAACTGAGGAGCCGTGAGGCAAATCGGAGTAGTAAAGAAAATAGTCAAACAATTCAATGATGGCCCTCATTTCTCCAGTTATGGGCGGTGACGGGCGAGGAAGAAACATAAATCGAGAAGCCCCATCCGGCGGGATTATCAGGACCAACGGTCCTGTTATTGGGGCAGGAGCCATCCGTATAAGCCACAAGAGTCGAAGAGGTGTGAGGGAGAGAGCAAGTAGAATTGTTGGTACTAGCTAAAAGGGAGGGTTCAACAGACTGGTAGAAGTCGGAGGTCTTTGAGAAATCGAGTTTAGGTTCTGAGTGGGCAGGCGGTGGGGATATGAATGAACTAGAATAGGAGAAAAACAGAGCAAGATGCCGAGTGTTCATGAGCTGTTGGAAATGAGACCATTTAAATTGAAAATCACAGAAGATAGGGTGGGTAATTGAAGCATAATCAAGAAGAATAGCCCAAGCTGTGACAGAGAAGTCTTCCAGGCGATCGGTGGTAGAGGTCATTTCTTTGTATGAAACCAGCTTAGCTGAAGGTAAGTCAGCGAATGTTTGGGGGAGGAGAAGGAGATGTGATTGCATGAGTTCCATTAAAAAGATTGCGTTGTCCCTATCGGGATCAGGAATGCTTTTTGTCTTTTGCCTCAAACATGGGGCCTATGTGGTCTTTATCAGGGTCAAGAGAGGAGTTGAGTCTAGAATTATAATCGCCCAAAATGATAAGATGAGAAGAGTTGCTAGGTTCGGAAACAATGGAGTCAAGCTGCGACCAAAAGTGTTCCTGTCTGGCCTGATCCTCAGAGGAGTCCTCAATTGTACTAGGAGCATATCTTGAGAATATAGTAATGGGGTGTGGATTAATACGGATGGTGATTTCACAAATGCGAGGGGAGTGAGCTAAAAAGTGATAGGCATGTGGTCTAAGAGAAGGGGAGAGAAAAAATCCTACACCATGATGTTTAGCATTAGAAGCCCCAGAGTGTAGTATTTCCCAACCAGATTTACAGAATGTATTGACCGACTCACACTTCGTTTCTTGAACAGCTACAAGGTGAATCTGCTTAAAGTTTAGAAAAGAGATACTTTGATCGTACTTAGCTATTTCCCTTAATCCTTCTACATTCCACGTGCCAACTGCAAGGAGAATCCAGTAGGGGCTGGAACTGCAACTGGCTTATCTACATGCCTAAGTTGATTATATCCTTGAGAAAAGCTACGGGATTGCGAACAGAGTCTACGTTGCGCTGCTGGCTTTGGACAGATCAGGGGACTAGGATTCTGGTCTCCGTGTGTCCGCAGGGAGGAATCCTTGCATCGAGACTTCCACTGTCTAAAATCTCTTCGAAATTCTTGCTGTTTAGATTTACGAGAGGCTAATCTTCTAGCATAAGAGGACTGTGAACGATATCCTCTTGAGGTTCCCCTGAGAGCGCGTCGATCTTGGTAGCCGCTTTGGACCGAACAGGTTGGAGCACTCTGTGACACTGGATCAGCAGGCATAACGTAAATGTCGTCGCTGTCGTCCATAACGTAACTGTCGTCTTGACCCGATGGGTCATCATAACGTAAATCTGTCATATCGTAAATCGGTGGTTGGTGCCCGGGCTCGGAGAGGAGCTCACTCGGGCACTTGTCTTCCAGAATCTTCCATAGGCTTGGAGGTAGGTCCAGCGGCTTCCCGGCCCGCCCCTTTGGAGGCGATCGACCGTAGCATGATCCCATATAATCTAGGGGATGTGGGTCTGTCAGTATCCATTTCAAAACTTTGTCCTCTTCTATAATACTTGATCCAGAGCTTATTTTTGCCGTAGAAAGCATAATCAAAGATGACCATGCCATTAGGAAGAGAAAAGGAGGTTTTCCATGACCGGTGATCGGTACTTTGGGGTATCTATCTCAAAGAAGACATAATTACCATTAAGGGAATGGATTAACTTGTTCAAACTCTTAGAAGCAAAGCCCATAAACTTCATTTGCTGCTGATAGCATTTCGGCTGCTTGAAGCTAAGCAGATGCTCGCAAAAACTGGCCTTGGGGCACTCATATTCTATAGCGGTTTTGCGAGATCTGTGAGTGGCTCTCACTTTACTGGGTGAAAAGTGGAAAGGTGGATCTAAGTCTGCTAAGAAGTCTGACCTATGCACGGCTTTGCACACACTGTATGTACACGGGGCAACGCCCACTAGAGCTTTCCATGTGATGGAGAACTCCAAAAGAAAAAGAATGCATAACGTAAATCGGATGGCGAAGGGGAATCCAGGTCCCCAAACACCTAACGTAAATCTTTCTATTGGTAAATCTTGCGTGGCCGATAGAGCGCGCCATGGGCAGGAGGCTTCCGAGGGGTTGAATTTGGATAACGTACACATGATGCTTGGACTCAACGGCCCAGAGGCATCTAACGTAAATCTTTCCATTGGTAAATCTGCAGCTGAACCACGCTGGTTCACACGGGAGCTTCCCATAAAAGTGAGTGAAGCCGAGGTTGACGAATCAGCTATCGATAGCCACCTGGGTCAGTCGGTGACGTAAGGGTTGACGGAAAAAATAGGATTGTCCTTTATAGGAGAGTTGGATGCAGATCCAAGACATTATGTTTCTTTATTGTTCATGTGTCTGCCTAGATATTGATCTCTATGAGAGTACAGTTGACTACAGGGGGAGATGGAGTAAAGGACCTGGCCATAAATTTCTACAAACGCATCGTTAGGGGCAACTAGATTTTGCTTGGTGATGGTTTGGATCTGGAGCAAGGTTGCTAACTGCGCATAGATATGGAGCAAGGTTGCTAACTGCGCATAGATATGGTCAAAAAAGGAGGATCCTGCTGAGGCTAGTCTCTTCAACGGAGCATTGGTGAAGGGCGCAAGGCCCCCAAAAACATCTGTGAACAGTGGGGAGTCATTGATAACCTCTGTGAGCATATCAGTAAACTGTTAAACTGTTGGAAGTAGGTTTGATTTTGGGAGGGTAGCAAGTTGTTCAAGAGGGCCCCGAAGGCTGGAATGTCCCAAACGGAGGTAATCTGGCAATACTCTAAAGCCATGCTGTAACTTGTTCTGACCATATGATCCCAAGGGAGCCAAACCAAGGTAGTAAGATCCTTGTAGGTAAGGTTTAAAGAAGGGATACTACTGGGTCTGGGGAGATTGTAGTCTGAAATCACACTTTCAACTAAGAGTAGCAGAGCCTCCTGAGTGATGGTAAGAAAAATAGAGCAACCCTGAACATTGCATGAGGGAACAGAATTACCTAGCTGGGTAAAGAATGGGGAGGTCATCGTGAATGAAGACTTAGAAGGAGATTGGTAGTTGATGGGGTCGGTCCATCGGGGAAGCTCATAAGGAGGGTCATCATCGGGTTCCAAAGGATTGACTAACTTATCCCACCAAGTTTGGAGTGCCTCGGAGGCATTATGATATGTATCACCATAGCAGGCATCTCTGAGGGCTTCAAGAAGCTCATGAGAGGAATCTTCTAAGGTGGCAATGAGTGCTGTTTCATACCCTAACTAGAGAACATTGTTGTAAGGGCAGAGAGGGGGACGCCTAACCGCATGAATCTTGCAGATGAAATCTCTGTAAAGAACACAACCTAAACAATCGCCTGTACCAAATATGTCTTCAGACCCTGAGCAGTTATCTCCACTTTGGAGCATTACAGGGCATGGGAAGGATTCAAGCTTCGTCTCCTGGAACTTGTTGATAGTCCTAAAGGGTTTGGTGAGGTAATCAGTGTTGCCAATGTTCATGTGTGCAAACTTTGCAAGAAGAGTTGGTGCCAGCTAGGGCCATGCATTCGGAGCAGGGAAAAATATGAGTCTTATTATCAACTTCCAAGTCACGCTTCTTGGAGCAGTTGCCTTTGCCTTGTCCGGTGGATCCGGAGGATCCGTGCGATGGAGCCGTCCAGGAGCTATTGGCTCCCCAACTGTCATAATCCTGTCGGTTGTACCAAGCACTGGGCCTAGAGCGTTGGGAGTAATCCTCGACATTCTGATGACATCGATTTTGATAGGGCTTGGGGCGGAATTCTTTGTTTCCTTTACCTTCCTGCTGGAGCCTATCAAAGACTTCACCTTTGCCTTTGGAGCCTTGACCTTTATAGCCTTTGGATCTAGATTTGTCCTTTCCCTTTTCTTTGCCTTTATCCTTTCTCTTGGAGTCTCGGTTGCTTTTGCCTTTATGTCCGAAGTCGGCGTAAGACATGTTATAATCTTGCATAGCTTGTTGAATGAGAGGCTGAATGCCGGAGAACCCCTGAACTAAAAAAGCAAGGTTTTCGGTGAGCTGAGCTGACAATGTGGAGTCAAGTTCTATGGGGTAAATGTCATAGGGGAAGAACTTTACCGAATCAGCGCTGGAAATGTTGGAACCATCTTTGGACTGTCCATAGTGGTACCTAAGAGCGGTGGTAGAATGCCTGGAGGACTGGGTATATCCCTGAACAAAAAGCAAGAAGGATTTCATCTTATCTCCAAAGATTTTGGGGAAGAACTCCACTACTATGTTGAACACATCTTGATGCAAAAGGAGCTGGCACTGATACTGCAAATGCTTGCTGGGAAGACACACGACCTGAGCCAGAAGGATTTCGTTGCCTTGGTCATAGAGTTGGAGGGAGTTAAGTTCAGGTTTCAAATACTTCTCAAAGAAGGGGTTCGGAGTAGCATCCGTGTGAGGAGTTTTGTTAAGTACATCAATAATGGTCAAAGAGGAACCCTGTTTAGTCGTTCTTGGAGCGGGATATCCTTTTCGATTTTGAGCTGAATGTCTTCTTGGAAATCCGAGTGCCAATATCTACGCTTTTGTTGAATCCTTGAAGGAAAGTCTTACTGGAGCTTTCTTGCAGAAATATGATACGGAGAAAAGCGAGGTCGACGTATGGAGGTGGTTACTAGCGGATTGAACGTCTTCGTTGGAGAGACCCGACTGCTTTAGGAGGTAGGTCATATTCTGTGAAATGCTGGACATATTGGAAAATAGGGGGATATTGTAAATGATGACTGATTGTCTTTGTTGCTCTGACTCTATGGCGTTGAGGGTCTGGGAACCTAGGAAGTTTCTGAGCTCCGAGCGTTCAAGGCGGCTAATCACTTCCTGACGGATCTGCTTATTGAAGATATCAAAGGAAGGCTGGACCGTAGTCTCGTGGCTCTGAATGGTTTCCTTTATGTTGTCTAGAGTTACAGAGTCTGGAAGGGTGATTGAGGGAGAAAGCTCTGGGAGGGTCACGTTGGTGCTTGGTTGAAAGGAGCCTAACGAGGTGTCTAGCTTCGCCATCTTTTTGGGGGAGCGAAGAGCTTTGTAAGCTTGTAGCATAGACGGAGTACTTTGCAACATTCGGGCGAATGAGGGGTCCATATCGCCCCACTCTATGGGTTCTTCTTCATCTTCCTCCATTTGGGAGGCTAGTGCGGTCGGGATAGAGGAGGAGGCTACTCTCTTCAGATTTTGTTTGAGGAAAATTTGGTAAAGCATCTTGGAAATCTTTTCCTTCGTACCTGCTGTTGTAACGTAAATGTTTCCATCCGAAGGTCTCTCTACCTTGGAATCAGGTCTTAAAAGAGTAGTGTCCACAACTGTAGGAGCGAGCATCCGGCTTGCTAAGCTGTTGTGAGGTTTCGGCTTTTGCTGCCAGGAGCCCTGGTGGATCTTCAGCGGAAGCTGCAGAGTCAGTGGGCGCAGTTGGTGTCGCAGTCGGAGGTGGCTCGGCTTTGGTGGCATCCGCTGCCATGTCCGCGCAGAAGGAATCTAGCTTAGAATACAGAACATGAGAAAGATAAATGCAAAGACCGCTAAATCCCCTATAGGCCATGTGAACGTGAAGAATCAAGAACAGGCATGAGCGACGCAAAGGACCTCAAAGGGATCGGCTACCGCTCTGAGCCTCATGGAAAGTCTTATTGTTCGAAATATTTGCACCAAAAACACAGCTGTAGCAAGGTTGTGCTAAAAATTCTCTGGCTTCGAGCTGAGTTCATGCTCTGTAGTGCATCCACAAGTATGATTTGCTGTGCAGAAATGTAGTTTAAGCCGTTTTAAACCTGTGAAAATCCATCCTGGCCTCAGAAAGGCAAAACAATCATTGGGAGCCTACCTTCCAGAAGGTTTTTTGAGGCAGAGAAGCTTCGTGTCTCGAAGGTAAGATGACATGACCTGGCCTCGCAGCGTATTCTCCAGTTCCGATGTCCAAGTCTGCAGTCTCAAGATGTCTCAAAAACTCGCAACGGAATTCCACACTTTGGATTAAGTAGGAACCATGCACTCTGACTCTTCCGTCCAGATCGCGGCATGCCTCCGGGACTGTTTCTCGCAGACTTGCCGAATTATCCTACCCCAAAAGCACAATCTTGAATAGCCACATGCTACGCTGGCCTCGTAAACTGGATCCTGAGGTATGTGGAAAGAAACAAAGGACGGAAGTGCCAAGAGGATGATCGACATGCACATCGGAAGGTGTAGTAGGAAAATTTGGCAGCAACCTGGTCACTGTTGTCTGGTGACGGCTAGATTACTTGGAGAAGACCTCCTTCCCTCATCAGTGCGGGTCTTGATGCCTGGCGACTTATTCAGCTAGCAAGCCTCAGAAAACTGTGCAGTCACACCCCGCCCCGCAGTAAGCATTAGCGAGCTATCCTGTATGCGGGGGCAGCCAAGGTCCGGGCTCCTGTATCATGGGTGCCGGTGAACTTGCTCACGTGGTAGACCACAAGGGCTTCTCCCTTGAAGTTCTGTGTCTCCAGGATGCCCTGGCACTCAGGAGAGGCTACCCCCTCAGCAGTCGAGTACGAGATCGAAGAACACCAAATCCACGCAGCAAGCTGAGTTGCAAAAGCCAGTCTTGTCCACGTGATGTGTTTGCAACTCATCAGCTAGGAGGGCACTATTCACTAGTCACACTGACATGCCTTCATGCCTTCGTACTATGCTGGAAACCCTTCGCTTGCCCAGAAAAGCCTCTTCCATGTATAGCTCAATCTTCTTGATTTTTCCATACCTGCAACTTCCGTAAGCACATCCCGCACCATCAGCCATGGCAGGAGAAGTGCAACGACTTAGGCCATTGCTGACCAAAAAGCTGTCCCAGAGCAAAGTGAAGCGCTTCATCACCTTGTTGAGCCAAGACCGTGCTTCGCAACATCCTGTGCCAGCACCGTGCCCTTGGGCACCAGCCACCTTGAAAGTTCTTTGGAAGCTCGTTAACGAATACCGCAGATGAGGATGTGTCACCTCCAGGCCCCTGCTGACTTGCTCGAATCTGCACGACTTGAGGCAACTTGTTCTAGCAAATTGCTGTCCATGGACCGTCTACGGCCCTCTCCCTCTGGATTGACTAGCAGACTAACTCTTCTACCATCAGCGTATGAGCTTTGCGGCCATACATGGCCATACCCTGCTGCAATTAAGTCAAAGAAACGGATAATACGTCCCCATGTTGCTACCCTCTCAAGACATACACGGCAGTCAGACGTCGTAGGTGGCAGCCCAATCCAAGGAGGCAACAAACAAGCCCTGGCTAGCAAGTAGTAACGTGAAGATGCGGTAGACTCAGCGCATTTTAGGAATCACTGATGCTAGCGTCGGCACCCTGCTGGCTAAAACCTCAACTGTCCAATGTGCCCGCACCAAACCTGCTGCCAAAGACTTGCATACATAACATTCTGGAAAGGACAGAAGAAGCGTCAACAGTCCGCCGGCGGGCATTTACGAAATGGCTACTGACGCAACTACTTTCCGCCCACAGACAAACAGCCAATGTTGAAGCAATTGACGGAACCCTTGTTTCAAGACAAAGGTCCTGAACATGTGAACCATGCGCAGACTGAAGTTGGGATTCTTCAGGCTTGCGACTTGCTGGTGCAACCTGTCAAATGCACAGCCATGAAAACACCGCCAACCCAAGCTGTTGGTGCAACACGAGCTGCGCTTTTCAAATTGTGTTGTTTTCTGCTTTGCTTGTATGCTTTCGAGTGCTGCCATAATGTTCAAGATATCTATAGGCCGGGGAAAAGCTTCCTTGCCCAATTCACATAAGCCCTGCACAGAGATCAAGAGCGTTCATCTGTTTCCTCATGTCATGTTGGTGAAAGACTGTTCAGGCAATAGAGCGCTGAGGGAGTTCATTACCCCCAGGTCCATGTCATAAAAACTGCTTATGTTAATTTACATGCAGATGGAACCCTCTACAGTCTATCCTATACACACGCCTTCAATAGAAAAGAGCATGTTCAACGCATGCTACAGAGGCCATGTCTAGAGCTGAAAACAAAACAATTTTTAGCAACACTTCCCTGACCTGAACAGTGTCAAGTTTTGAAATCTGCGACTCTGAAGCTGAGATTTCACACAACCGAAAACTATTGAGTCGCGGGGGGGAACAGGAGACTAACAGAGGTCCTATCAAATCACCTTGCAGCAAAATCGCAGGAATAGAAACGAACGCCTTCGCACGTTTGCATGGCACTCTCGAAGAAACAAAGGACATGCAGTCGCGTTTCGATGTCAGCTCCTAGCTGCTCCGATTGCTGGACAGCCATTCCTGGTTTGAGTCTAGTAAATACAAAGTCTGGTGGCTTGTCCGCAGCTCTGTCTGTCTTGTTGGAAATATGCAGTTAGCGCAGCTGAAACACAGGCCGGCTCTTGCCTATGGGTCGGCCAATCGAACTGGCATCAACAAGAATCCCACCACCTTGGTCCGGTCTTCACTGGTCAATACTGGAAGCGAAGAGCTTCAAGCAGCAGGACTTGCCTGGGTTGGCCGGATCGACCAGAGCCATGGCCGTCAAGCTACAAGTCTACCATTTCAGCAATGCATTTCGGCGCCATAGGCTCCACATGTTCGATCTCTAGGCAGAGAGAGTGGATACATGCGTTGCGGCATAGCAATTCACGATATTGACTTTCGTACGTCTCTGTACGCTGTGGTTGGCAGGGCATAGGTTCCAAGTCGCAGTGGAGGAGACGGCGCAGCGTCATACTGTTTGAGTCGTACTGTTGAAGAATCTTTCCTAGAATGGCGGAGTGGCAAGAATTCTCCTTAGACTCATGGTACGAGCTTGTGAGCGAACCTGAGCTATGCAAAGCGGCAGGGTCGAGCACAAGCACTGTCATTTTCTGGTGTGGGGCAGAAGAGGCAGAACCGCAACCGCTGCTGGCACTTGCCCTAACAATCCACTAACAATCCCAAAGCCTGCTCCACAAAAGAACTAGGGCTAGATGCATCCAACCTGCCGACGTGTGGGAGAGTTGGCTCTATCAGAAGCATATCATGCCTTTGGCAAGGAGTCGCACAGGCACGGCTGTCTCCTATCTCTGAAACACCAGCACCAAAGGCACCGGGCTTCAAAAGACTGTACATGTGGAACTTGATCTACATCACAGCTCGCGCACGCCCTTCAAAATTGCGGCGCAATCAACGTGGGGTACACACTGTTGTGTAGGCAAAAGCGCGACTCATTTGCGGCGCGTATCGACCAACACCTCTCCAGGAAGCCGACTGATGGCTAACGTCCACCCCTGGCCTCAGGTCCCGCGTACCATGTACTTGCTCTTCTCAAGCTGCGAGATGTGCGAGATGCTGAAACTCTGTGGATTGAACTGCACCACCTGCGGCCAGCAAATCGGAACATGCGTCAGATAAAATGGCTTGCTTCCATTTCTAGCAAGAGAGGATACTACTACAAACGTTTGTCTTTGAAAGAACACTAGATTTGATACCTCACTTGGACGGAAAGAAGTGTCTACCGAAACACAAGAGCATCGTCTTGGTCGAGTCAAGCCATCTTTGCTGTCTTGTGCACTGCAACATGAGGGGGGGAAGGGCAGAAAGCTGCTGCTTGGGTGTCTGTTCTTATGCCGTGCTCTCGTCTATCAGAACTATCAGCACGAGTGACTTCGCCGCTGCAGAGCCTTCTAACAAAGCAATCCTGGAAACAGATTCCAAAGCACTGCAGACCGAACCTTGATCCCGAGGCTGCATGAGGTTGCCCCCGCTGGATTTGTAAGCACCTCGGACAAAAGGCGATCAGCCCAAAAGCTGGTCAAACTCATCAGCTCGCGAAATCGAGAAGCGAATGGAAACAAGGAAAGCATTGAACTTTGCACGGCGCCACAGTGTATTGTTGGTATGGCCCAGCTGGATCCTCCCACTCACGCTGCTGCACGCAATCAGATCCAATCAGCCAACATTGCACAAACATAGCCAGCGACGCCATGCTGACAGGTGGACTTGCTGGCGTGCCCCAGATGGTCCCTGTCAAAGGATCCTGGCGTCAGAAGCGAGGCGCTGCAGTGACGAAAGCACCCATGTCTACAGTACAGGATGTCTAAAGGTCTTCTACGGCGGACAACGAAGAATTCGTTTCTAAATCAGAAGCACAAGAACCTTAAGCATAATCCAAATGATCCAGCCGAGCCGAAGGCCAGCTGCAAGCCCAGCGGCAATTCGGCCTCACCATCCATGCATGCATCAGCTCTCACATTCTCGACCATGCCGATGTTGCTGATGATGTTGTTTTTTATCCGACGCGGCCTGATCCGCTACAAACACACTTCCGTTGCCTCTTCATCTGTAGCGATCATGTTAACTTGGGACCAAGCCAAGGATGATTGAAAGCTAGCAGGTCGGTTTCTGTGGTTGGTTAACTGTTTCGGCTGACCTGCCGATGCCGTCGCGCAGCATCTGCTTCGTTTGGGAGATGGGGGATGTTGGGGGTGATGTTAACAGCTGCTGAAAAGAAAACTAGCGCCAGCAAGACGCGCCAACCAAACTGTTAAAGAAGAAGCCTTCACCGAGGACAGTATCGTGTTGGTTTAAGCTGTGACAGTCGAGTAAACCCCTTCCCAAATATTAACCCCCCCCTTAATCAGAAAAATAAATTCATGGATTCATGTGCCTAAAAACCTGAAGAGCACTGATGAAAGAGGAACGCTACTTTTGAAGGGGGCCACCTGATAGTGAATTGGAGGGTCTGAGGTCACTAAGGGGGTAAATACAGAATCCAAAAGAATTAGGGATCTCCTTGATTTCCTAGATTTTGATATTTCATAAGGGAATTCTTTATGACAGAACCTAAAGAGTTCTACTTGAAATTAGGGACCTCCTTTGCTGCCTGGATTGGTATTGTTCTTTAGAAGTTGTCTACATGGCAACTTACATAACAAAATCTCGAGGAATTCTACTTGAAATTAGTGACCACCTTTGCACGCTCTATGACCTGTGGAATCTTGAGTTTGATGCCACCAAAACCATCAATTTCTCATTGCACTGCTTCTTCGAACAGGCTCGGCAATCAAATTCCGTACAAGTAGTCCAGCAGAGCCGCTGGCCCTGAATGTTGCGCAATGATCTACATGATCTGGGGGTGATCAATTATGCCATGGGTTTTTTAGCTGAGTTAATTGTACGACAAAATATTAGATTTAAGCGCTTGGGCTTGAAGTAAAAAGGCAAGCTCTATTACTTGTGGAATCTAGAGTTAATGCCGCCAAAAAAATTGATAGCTTATCAAAACCAAAACCAGTTCCGAAACCAGGAGGAATCCAGGACGCCAGGATTTCCGTATCAATTTCAGTGAAACTTCATAAGGGCCTATATGGGCCAAAACCAGTTGCAAAACCAGGAAACCTGGATTCGATTCCAGGAATTCTTGTATCTATCAATGTGACGGGAAAGCGCGACTGCGGAACCACGCCCCGGTGAACTGGGGCATGCACCGGGTATGCGCCGGGTGCGCCGGGTATGCGCCGGGTATGCGCCGGCTACGCCGGGTATGCGCCGGGTACGCCGGGTATGCGCCG
>CAJNIZ010009924.1:49742-88129 GCA_905231905.1 Symbiodinium pilosum
GGGCGTACTCGGGCGTACTCGCGTGCCGCACGCGGCCGCAATGTTAATTGCAATGAAATTGACTGAGGGATGTATAAGGAACAAATCCCGCCAAAGCCAAGAATTAGAGATATTGCGTACCTTTGCGCAATTCCAAGAAGCAAAAGCGTTGCACCATCGTTGGCGTGGGCACGCCAAAAAATTTGGGACAGCACAGCGCTTTGGCAATTCCAAAGAGCAGAAGTGCAGTACTGTCCCAAACGTTTGGCGCGGACAGACCAAAAATTTTGGGACAACACAGCATTTTGCAGCCCCGGGGCGCTTCCTGTAAAATTGGTTTCTAAGGTTTCTTTTTGGGTGACAATACAGCACATTTTTTTAACTCCAGGCCAAAATATTTGGGACGGTACAGCAGCATTTTGCTCTTCGGCACTGTAACAGTGCTGTACTGTCCCGACGGCCCGCCGGTTCTGGCCTGGACCAAAACAATGACGCGGCATGTTAGTATGCTGTGCCGAAAAGCCAAAAGGACCGTGAAAGCACCGAACTCTTTTTGGATGCAACCCAGCTGTCGTCGGTCGCTAACGATCCGTATCGCAGACGCACCTTTAGCCCTCACTCAAAACTGCATCTTCTCGTTGCCCAACGCAGAGTCCAGGAGCTTTTGCAAGATCTCTTCTAGAGGGATATCGGTCCACTTCCAGTTCTCTGCGTACGCGTGCACGAACGGGTACCGACTGATCGCATCGTAAATGTTTGCCGAGCTGGACGCTCGTCGCCACCCTTGCCAAAACTCGTGGTCTTCCACAAACGACCAAAACGTTTGCAAGAGTTCATTTATGGAAGAATCTCGCCTTTATCCTCGTAGCAAAACAAGCCTCCCAGGATTGTTGTCTATAAAGAAGACAATGTGTCGGGGAAGAAGACGATGTAGATGGAGTAGCGGCACTACTTGGACAGTCGAGCCATCTCCAGCATAAAGATGTAGGAGCGGCGGCTTGAGAAATGTCGAGTAAACCAAAGCGGCAGCCTGCCTGCTGAAAACTGCACTCTGCTCCTGATCCTCGCAACAAAGCCGAAGCCGTTCTCGAAGGTCGAGAGCGGCTTGCCCTGAAAGTCGGGGCGCGTGTCGTTATTCCTGCATGTGGAAGTTTCCCTAAATTACTGTTCCCAAAATGGGGGAAATTGATATAGGGCCCCGTATTATAATAGGAACCTAAATATAGGACCCCGTATTGACAGTAATTCAGGACAATCCCCATGTTCGTCCACCCAGCTCAAAGTACCCGTCTGCGTAGATCACCGCCACCTCGTTGACGCTTTCGTGGTCGAGCGTCTGGGAGGCCTCGGTCGTAGTAGCCGCTCGAAAGCCGCGTCCATCGCCGGGCTGATGGTCCATGAGTCGGTTGGCCATCTGCGTTCCTCCTGCGCCGCTCTACAGTGCAGTGGATTTAAAGCCGCAGCTCCCGCCTTGCCAAAGAGGGACTGGCACACGAACTGAAATTTGCCTGTTAGTGTAGCTGCCCGTCGTTGAGCTGCGCGTGCTGAAGCTGGGAAGTAAGTCGCTGGACTCGTTCGGCCGTTGGTGCTGCGACGGAATGCTCGTTTTCGATGCGTGTTCGAACACCTTGAAGTAGCTGTCCTTGCGCTGGAGGTTGCTCCTTGGGCCTTGAACTTGAAGCCGATGAGGGCTCCACCGCGCTTGAACTCCTTGAAGCCACTCGTGGTGACGTCCTCCGCAGAAGTCGTCCACAAAGTGAAGGGCAGGCGCCAGGTTGGGGGCCCTTCCGAACCAGCTTCCTAAATCGGCCACCCTGCAATGGCTCCAGACTGAAGCAGTGGAGCCAAATAGGGGCGCACGACGCCGATGCCATGTCTGGTGGGCAGGATCACGTATGCGTGGCACGACTCTTGAGCTGGAAGTTGCCGATAAGCGCGCTCGTGGTGGAGGCCGCACGTCTGTAGTGTGGATGTCGGCTCCTTCTCTCTCAAGGCCCTGGCGAGGTCGATGTTGCCGCGAGCCCGCCTGGTGCCACGCGAAGGCGAAGGCGCAGGCCATTGGGCCGTCAGGGAGTTCGAGGAGCTCGTTGGTGCGCTTGAAGGTCGCCAAAGGTACGGCTGGCTTTTGGCCAATGCGTCGGTGAAGCGAAAGGCCCTTCCATCTTGCCGTTCTTGAGGTCCTCCGCTATCTCTGCGGCCACGGTTTCCCAATCCGGGTCGACTCGGTATGCCTGCAGCTTGTTCACCACGAAGGAGTCACGCGCGCGGAGGAAGTCGTCGATCGGAGTCGGGCCGCTGTAACGTTCATTACGTCGAATTCTCCAACCTGCCCCAGGCTGTATGCGCAGGAGCAGATTCCTCATCAAGACATCATTGCTGTCAGGGAAGGCCACGTTTCACCCCCACACGCGCAAGGCTACCAACACAGCAAGCAATTCTGCTTGGAACACAGGACGGTCGCTGTCACACACATAAGGTCCACGCCTGAAAGACCTGCGAGGGTACCTTTCTCCCAAAGTAACCTAACAGAATTCCATCAGGTGAGCAGAGTATACTCCCCCAACGTAGGCCATTCCATCCTCCGCGGCACCATCTGCGAAGAGGAGAAAGCCTCGCCTGGCACGTGGTTTGCAACGGGAGGGTGGACGTTTTCGGGCTGCGGACGCCTGACACCTAGTCATCATGGAGGTTTGAGCACTTCAAGAACTTAACCCCAAAACCCGAATCAAACCCCACGGATCCCGCGCCCCTGCAAGTGAGGCCGACGACCGGGGCGCTTGCAAAAGGCTAAGGCCAAAGCGGCGGTGTCCCCAGTCGTCATGACTGAGATCTTGTCCTGCACTCCGACTGTGTCATTAACCCTGGAGACGCTGAAGTAATGGATGGCCCAAACTTTCTGTCCACGCCTGACAGCAAACCTGTGGCTGAGTACTCTCTGAGTCTCTGACTCGGAGGGGATAGGCGGTCACTGAGCACTGCCCATCCCCCTTCAACATCCTTCAGCGTCTGACCCCAAGGTTTCTCGTCCAATTCTGCGTCACCTGAATATCCAACGGAGGACCAAATCTCAGCGTCAGCGTTTCTGCGGCTGCGGTGATGCTCAGAGGAGACAAGTGGGGAGACATGTGCCCTGAAGAGGGCACCCAACCTGTAAGGCACCCCCAAGCTATAATGTCATCAACCAGGCTGGTGTCAGAGAAGCCAGAGGACAGCAGAAGCTCACGAAGGAGCCTCAGACGCTTTCCGGAAAGTATGTGCCTAACATGGCTGGGCATGGCTGCATGGTCCTGCTTCAAGCTCGGACAAGCGCAGAAGGTCAGAGCTGATCTTCTCAGCGACTTGAGACAATCACTCAGGCAAGGAAAGGAGGCGGCTGGCAGGGCGGCTGAACTGAGATGCCTTGCGCTGTGGAGGAACTCCTGAGGTTCGCATTGGGTTCCTAAGAGAGCAAGACATGGTGACTTGCAACACCTGTGTGTGGGACTTGCCTGTGATGCACTTGGCTGATATTTCGGGAACGACCTGTCCTAAATTCAGGGAAGTGTTCAACTGAAGCCAAACGCGGCTCTGAAAAGCATCAATGTCAGGGGGCAAATGAGAGATCTTGGGGAGGAACCCCAAAGGCGGACCTGGGCGCGGCCATGGCGCGCTGAGTCTGATCCTGCGACGCCCTGTGTAACCTTCCTGAATGGCCTGAAGACTGCAGCAATGCGGGCACTGAACGCATAAGCTAACAAGGTAAGCAGTCTCTTCAGAAGTTTCAAAGGAACCTTGCTAGCGATGCCCCATTCGTCATGGACATGATTGAGGTCTGGCCTGCACAACACGCCAAAATTGCTCAAGGCAGAGAGGTTGCGCCAGAGGGCAATTGTTTTCCTACGGGTTCCTCCAGAACAGTAATGGTCGAACTGCACAAACTGAATGGCGGCATGGTTCGCCTTGAAGAACCCTCGCATGAAGGATGTGTTCCAGAAGTGTGAGCCAGCCGGGTTCTCCACACTAAAATAGACACTGGCATGAACGCACGCCTGAAGCAAAGAGGCAGTCCTGCAATACAATTTGTTTGCCGCATTTACATGGCACCTGCCTGCGAAACCTAATGTCGCCAAACCGTCAGGGCGCTGCCAGCTGCGTAGTGGTTCTGGCCCACGCCTCCCTGCCAATGGAATGCTGCGAGCCTGGCTGCTTGTGGAGCAAGGGGGCGCCAAGCGCACGTATCAAACGCTCCTGTTTTTGATCAAGTCAAGGACCAGTTGATACCCAAAGTCCTGCAACAGGTCAACCTGAAGGACATAAAAGGTGGGACACTCCTTGCTGTCAACTGCCAGTCTCCTAAAACCAAGACTTGAAAAGGCGGTGCTCAAGCGACAGTTTCAATGACAAGTGGGGAGAAATCTAAGACGGGAGGCCGTTTCTCCTGTCCAATGCCCGGCCCATGATCTTGCACCTTCTGAACTGCTGGCTTGGGAACTGAATCTCACCATCAAGGGTGGGGAGGTACAGGTACAAGAAAATTGCAGGGCGGTTACTAGAAATCCATGCTGCTGCTGCTGCTGCCGCTGCCTCCTCGATTGCTTTACACGCCTGCGCAAGCAAGCGGCACCCCACGATGGGCGCTATCCCCTGCCGGCTTGGCATGCTGCTGACTGTGAAGAAGCATGGTGTCTTGGAAGGTTACATTGAGCCACATTGAGGGCTACATCGGCGCATCAGTGCGCACCGAGGAAGTTTTTCCTCTTGATTTTTGGGCCTGGAGCTACCGAGCTGAGTCGGCTGCACACAGCCTGGCTGAAGACCTGGCTGGCTTTGTCAGCCCATTTCACCTCCAATTTTTTGGGGGGGAACGGGTTGCGGTGGCCTGGTGGCCAGGGACATAGGAAATTCATGGCCCAAATGAAGGGTTTTTTTTGTAAAAGTGTACAGTTCGGCCTGTAAACTGCCAAGGCTTGGTACTGCTTGGCATTTTGCTTTGCGTCTTGGCATTTTACAGACCGAACTGTACACTTTTACAAGAAACCCCTCAATGGGTCCATGCATTTCCTATAACAAAGCCAGCCAGCCAAGCAACAGATTGCCATTGACGTCTCTGCGCTCCAACCGTGCGCCAAGTTGAAGTTGAAGCACAACCTAACGCCACTCTTGGTGCCTGACAAACCCTTCAACTCAGATGGCACCTGACGAGTGGAAGGTTGCAAGGTTGCGTTGGCCTGGGTTGTCTGCTTGCCCTTCTTCCCCTTCTTGCCTTTGCCCCCGCCCTTGAGACACGTGTCCTGACATGCCTGATCCCCAAGCGCGCTTGACTGGAGGGGCGGGCTGGCAAGGGGAATCCTAAAGATTCTAAGGCCAAGTAAACTGTACTAGGTCCTGAGAGCCTGCGCGTAGCGCAAGGCCATGACAGCTTCGGGCCACAGCACTCCAAAAGAAAAAGGGGGCCCAGACCAAAGCTGCAGCAAAACTCGGCTGTAAAGATAACGAATTCCAAAAACTGGAGCTTCCTGAGAAAACCCTGCAGAAAGCTGACGAAACTAGATGCACCCACTCCCTGTGACACCTAGACCTAGCCAAGCTGTGGCTGCGGTGAGCTCCTTCGGCCATGGCCGCCACAGGCCACGAGCAGCTGAATCCGCAATCCTGTTCACAGCGCAGAATGCAATATCCAATCAAAGTTAGGGCGCGTCTGCCCAAGCTGCTGTGCACGCGCTTCTCGCACCCAGCGCGCGTAGGCCTGACTCTCCTGAAGCTGGCAAGTGGCGGCAACTGCACGCCTGTCCTACCGCCGCGACTCTGGCGTAAGGTACTCCCTGATGCCAGCCAACAAACTCCTGGAAGTCGCTTGCCAGCAAGTTGCCCAAGTCCGGCAGTAACTGCTCAGGATCTCTGCGGCGGCGCTCTGCTGCAATTCTGCCGTTTCTCCAAGTCAGTGTAGGTAATCCACGTCCCTGGCTGCCGTGCTGGCCTGGCTGGCGGAAAGGAAGACTGGACTGCAGTGGTAGGAGCGCTGGTTGCCTGAACAACCGGTGGCTGTCCCAGAGCTCGCTGCAGAAGTAGCTGGCGGTCCTGTAGCGCCCGGATCGGGCTTGCCCAACATTTCGAGTCCAACTGCCCAAGGGTCCACGAGCGCCGGGGAACCTGCGGAGTCGGGTTGACGCGCCGCTGTTGGCAGGAGCCTGCTGACGGTTCCTGAAGTGGAGCCCCAGGTTCAGCCAACTGCACTGCTGACAACGGCTGTGCCTTAGCTGGAGGTGTCTTCGCAGCAGGTTGCTGCACCACAGGTGCCTGTTGCGCGGTGCAGCAAGCTGGAGGCGCCTTCCGAGGCTTGGGTACCACCTCTGCAGCAGGTGTGGGCGGCGGAGCTGCGCCCACAAACACTGATTGCTGGACCCGCCGATCACTGCCAGGTTGCTGTCCCGAGCCTGTGCAATCCTGCAGTTGTCCTGAGCCCATTGCAGCTGTCCTGGTCACGCTTGACGACCAACCACCTTGTTCCACGCTGTCACTGGGCATGCCTCTAGTCCAAAGCTTCCAGTCCTGTGTCCACCAAAGAGCCCTGCGCTGTGCAAGTGTCCGCACAATCCAACAGGACTCTAAGGCGACGCAACTCGACTGGCTCCAATGTAGCCCAGGCTGCTGCGAGGGAGTCTGGGCTAGTCTGTGACTGAAGAAACAGGGCTTTGCTGTCCATGATCGCCAAGAAGGACCTGAAAGGACCAAGCTGCGCAATTGTTTAGCACTTGAGCCAAAATGGTATCCACGTATAGCATAGAGAGGTATGCACGCAGGATTCGCATATCAAACCGGACGAATATGTTGCACTTACCCGAGGCGACGTTACACCTCGCGGCGACTTAACACAACCCCTAGCACAGTACTCGGTACTGCCAATTCTTGCTTTCTTCTAGCACTGGGCAATCCCCAAGCAAACGAAAAAGAACTGAGAACCTGACAGGCTCGCAGTGGAATCGACCTGGAGCGAGCAATTGCAATAGCTCCGACCTTGCATGGCAAGGACGACCTGCCTGAAACGGTTGCCTGCCCAAGAACTGGTCGGACCTACTGCTGCAGGTACTTTCCAGTTTGGTGCAGCGGAGCGAGGATCGGCCAGTGATTATTATGATTTTGCAGGAGCACCAAAGCTGCATTGCCTCTCGGTACTGGCCTGCAATCATCACGATATTGTCTCCTGGATACTTGAACCTGCGCAGAATTGCGCAGATTGCGAAGCCAGCTTCCCTGTAATTCCAGGTGTCAGTCCTTATATGTCCTGTTGCACGGATCACATCTGGGGTCGCGACCCAGCATTCATCACAAGATTGCCTGCGCCGCTTTCATTGCGATCGGGATCGCTTCCTTGCACGCGTCCAAAGAAGGCCTCCGATAAGATAAAAGAACGGACACGATTTCTGGGAGCTGATGATGTCTGTGAGCTTCGCTCAGAAACTCAGACTCACACCGGCTGCGAGAAGCCCATTGGCATAGACCTCATGAAGCAGCAACTTGCATGTAACATTACAATCGTTAAGCCAGCAAAGCGGAACGTGATGTCACTGCTCAGGCCGCCGCCGCGGGTCCATTTGGCTGTTAGAGATCTGTGTGCCCCCTGCAACGAGCAGCAAACAGTCAAGAACTTGAGAGGTGCGAGCTCAGCAGCTGTCAGCCACATTGGCAGCCTGAATTGCCCATCACCGGCACTTGAACCATTTGCAGCATGTATGGAGCTGGCCTCGGTTAAGCTACACTTTGGCCATGCATGGTCAAGTGTTTCCGTACGGTCAAGCTTCTGAAACGCACCGTAGAAAAATGAGATTCGGTACACCATTCGTCTGGCCTGAACTTTGGAATGTTTTGCAGTGAAGCCTGATAAGATTCGACAAGCTTTCTCTTTCCCTTTCCCACGTGAATCTTGCTGCACCACCCCCTGATGTCCCACTTCTTGGCCAGGTCAAAACATGCAGAGACGTCTGCGAGGGAGTGGAGCAGACACCCCTGCCGCGCAATGTGGGGATTAAGCCAGCAACTTGACCCTTTCATAGTACCTGCTCTGAGAAAAACTGAAAACTGAGTTTAGAAGTGCGTCGTGGGATGTGACATCAGGAAAAGAGCGTTTGGTGCTAGAAACGAACGTGGTCACAATGTCAGTACGAATACCAGACACGCAAGTGCAAGATGTGCAGATGTGCACAGTGCGGATTCAGACTGATCAAAAACCCTGGGAACTCTGAGTTCTCCTCGCCCCCCAGTTTGGCTCAGAAGGCTGCGGGTACCTCAACTCTCACAGCTTCCATTAAGACAGCACATACCATTTCCAACGTCAGCGGAGCACATAGTGGTCAAGCTTGCCTCAGTCGTCACTGTTCAGCTCAGCCCAGACTTCTTTACGCATCTTAGGAGGCTGAGCAGGGCGCCTGTCCCAAATCAAGGCAGTGACGAATACAGACCACAGCGGAACCTAACACCTATCTGGAAGCTTAATTAGCATCTCAAGTGTGGAAAGTAACACGGAAACAGCTAGGCATGCGCGCATGTTGGGTCCGCATCTCGTTGCTCATGCAAAGCTAGTCCTTGAGCCAGAAGGAGAAGTAGCGACATGTGTTCACAAGTGTCCAGACCGTCCTATGTGCAGGCTGCAGGAGCCACGAAAACAGGTCGTTCCTAGCATTTGGGGGGCGAATATCAAAAGCAAACGAAGACAGCTCCAAATCGAAGCAAAATGACAGTACATCCACGTAAGACAAGCTCACGACATTCCAAAGTTCATGGCACCATCATAATCTTGGCGATGAAGTGCCTTCTCGATCCCATTGCCTCTTGCGGTCCCGATGTGGCAGTTAGGACACAATCAATAAGGACGGCTTCAGAAGTCAAAGACACTAGGCATATAATCCCCAGCACCACCTCCGCTCCAACTCTTCCTGGCATCCTAGTTGCGCAATCCGGCCAGCTGATATGAACGAGTGCCATGCGAGGGTAGGCCCATGACAAAAGTCTGACTCGCAACCCACATCGTCCATCACCACAAGAGTCGACTTTGAAGCCAGCAGTGACAGTTGGAGCAAGTCTGAGGCAGCATCCACTTCGGAGTGGCCTCCGTCAATGAAAATCAGGTCACACTTGCTCGCCAAGTTTTGGGAAACGTAGCCTGGTATTGAGATGTTTGAAGGTCCTTCTACCAGTCTGTGTCGGTGTGGAAAGATGGATCGAATCACGCGGTGGCAGGCGCGTGTGTATGATTTCGAGACCAGGTCAAAAGATACCATCTGTACTGCGGGTGTAGCACTTGACAGCATGGCCCATGCCGAATGCCCACCGTTGAAACCCACCTCACAAATTCGCTGGACAGTGGCAGAGTTTGCTTGCCGAGAAAGCCACCAGGCTTGAGTAATCGATGATGTGCTCTCCAATCGATAAAAGCCATCCCTATCGGCGTTTAGACTTGCGAACATGAACCAAGACAGCACAAAATGGCCAAGGGCCACAGCAGTGCGGTCTCCTCGAGGCAGCAAATCTAAGAACCACTGCAAGTCCTTGACGACTCTGGATCGCAAAGATTGGTTTGCACCAGGCCGCATCGGGGAATTCACGGCAATCAGCTCAAGCAGGGCGATGTAATCCAGCGCACGAAGAGAGGCGACATCGCGGATATCCGCAGAGTTTCCCTCAAGAACAGTAGCCGCTAGAGTTGTTCCAAGCTCGTGCACAGCGGCCCACAGATTGCCTGCGGCCATAGCCTGCAAAGTCCGCGTATGAGTTGCATGCTGTGACAAATGCTCGAACACCAATTTTCGCGCAAGACCCAGCTCCACCGCAAGCATGCCTTGTGGATCTGCCAAAGTACCAGACGCCAGCGCTTCGGGCATAAACCAGAGAAAGTATACCGCACATACTGTTCCTGCTGTTCGTTGACTAGATTCAGCCTTCATGGCGAGCCTGGACATCATGCATTGGCGTGTGAACCCCACCTTGAGCAGACTGAGAAGGCTGGCACTAAGATGCACCAAGTTTGGAGTAAAGGGAACTGTTTGACCTGCAGGTGCCCTGCGCTGCGCTCGTGGGTCCCGTGAATTGTTGCATCAGAATCTTGCAATTTGGCTCCAAAACAGCACGCTCTCGCCGCACGGTTGGCTTGGGCACCGTATGGCACCGTCACAAAGTGCAGAACGGTCCTCGCTTTCACGCGTCCCTGCATTTTTGGCCGTGTGCTCTGCTGAAATGGTCGAGCTTTAGGAGTGTTCTTATAATGCTCTCAGAGTTGTGTTGGAGCTCTCAAGCGGTCTTGAGGGAGGAGTGATATTGGAGGGCTCGTCTTAAACTGTTTGGGATTATGCCGGCATAGTTGAAAACACCGCCTGAACCTGACCTAATGCGGGACGAGTTAGAAATCTGAACGTCAGCACTGGCCACCACACCTTACAGCATGTGATACAAAACTCATGCCCTGTCAGAGGCTCGCGTATTGCCCTTTCCTATGTCCTCGCCCCTGCCAACTCTGTCCAACTCTGTGAACACGGACCGTCGAACGATATTAATTCACAAAAATCTGCAAAACCTGGACCTGAGGCCAAAGAACATGTAGCCTTCCGAGGGTGAGGTCAATGTAGGTTCTTCCTGAAAAGCACCTCTGCACTGATGGCTGACAACTAAGCCGCCTTCAAGCCCATTTCATCTTTGCTTCGGATTACATGTCTGATCACAAGCCCGTTGCCCACTCGCCCAAAGCCGAGCAAAACCAATCTCCTGAAAGTGGCAACCATGCCCAACCCGAACTCACTGTCAGACTGTCCCTCACCAGCTGAAAACCCAGCATCGCATGCTTTCTTGCGCACGACTTCTCTCCAGGCCAGGCGTGCTGCTTGGACGCGTCAATCTACTCCCCCTACCCTGAAGCATAAGGCATAGGAACGAGTTTTGGACTAATTATGAAAGTTGGAGGGTTTGCCAAATGCTCTCAGGATTTTTCAGGGTCGTCCTTCGTGACCTTGCGCGAGCCAAAATCCCACATGGGCACGCAACGCAACCGGACAGCTTTGTTTATACCTCGCACCTTTATCCCGCCTTCTGCAAAAACTTACACTCCAAACAGGGCCAACTGCAGGTGAGGCGAACCAAACGGAGCCGCTCAAACGAATCACTGCAAGCATCTTGCAACGTAATCTCAGACCAACTGCAGCTTTTCAAGTCGATAATTATAGAGGCCTTGTACTTGCAGCATTGGACCACCTTATTCTAGCCACGAGAAGCCTCCACGCCAGAGCGTTTTCGACGTCTGGGCAATTCTGGAGGTCTGAGACGCAGCTGATGGCTCAGACAAGCCATCCAAGGATACGTTAAACGTCCTGCAGGCTGCTGAGTGGATTCATATGCGCAGCCTGGCTGTGCAACCTAGCAATTTTCTCAATGCCATGCTGATTGCAATTTGTTGCTTGCAACAGTATGTGCACTATCCTCCATTGGACGATCTTCTTCTTGCTTCCGCCGCCTTGCAGGAACTGTGCTTGCCAGGAGTGAGTTCAAATATAATCAAGCATCAACCTCCAGCAAAATAACCTATGAGGCGTGAGAAGCAAGCCTGAAATACTGCAGTTCTGCCACGATGGCATTTTCTACTCGGCGCCAAGTCATGCCAAGTCGATGTCTATCCATCAACATGGCAAAAGCCACATGTTCCACATTCTCGACATGTGTGGTCGAATGCTGGACTCTAAGAACATGTCATTTGTATTCTGTTCTGTCATGTCACCAGTTTTAGCTTCCCACCTTCAGGCTGAGGACGTTTACATTGCAATTGTCCGGTTTCACTGTCGGGTAATTTAGGATAATCACGGCCTGGTTCACAAGGCCTGCGTAGTCACGTAGGATTCCCAAGATGATTCCAGGGTCTCTGGGGCCCACAAAGCAAAGCAGGATGCGCAGTGCCGAATTGGACGGACGGTGCTTTGCAAGGCTCCGGCCGACCCACCCCGCCATCCGCGGTGCACAGTCATTGATGAGAAGATGCCCGAGCGCATCCTTGAGAAGTGGCGCCGCGACTTTGGGCTCGTAGCTAAAGAGGAGGCCCAGAAGGAGTTTCGATTTTATTGCACGCTGTCAAGCCCATTCCGAGCATAGTCCGCGTGTTGATCGACATGGACAACAGCACGGTTACCTTCCCGACGCTTGGTGGCAATGAAACTGTTCATGTTGCTTTCCGAGACTTGATTGGGGACCTGGTGCTTGAACTCACCGATTTTCACTGAAAAGGTGGCTGGCCCATCGGCTTTAAGACGGATGTTCTGGACCCCGCCAAGTTCGGCAACTCGATGCGCGTACAACGGGTGTGAGAGCTTTCCGCTCACGAGGAAAAACCTACGGATGCAGTATGCGCATTGCAGTGCAGCCTGGAACTGGAACATGTCCAGAGTCATGTTACAATGGTGCCTTCTAACATCTGTGAAAGAAAGATCAACACTTCAGCTTGGATGGGAAAAGCAGTCAGCTTGACCATGTGCAGATTGACGCGAACGAAGTCCATTAGCTTCACCATGCGCAGCTTCACGGCACTTGAATCACCGAACAAAGTGCTTGAGGCTCACGGCAAAGTGGCGAAGGCCCGAGATTTAATGATTGAATGCCTGCAAACCTTGGTCATATTTTCCAAATTTTGCCCCAACAGCTTTAGCTTTGCCGCCTTCTGCCCAAACAATTTTCGGAGCAGATCCGAGGGGGTGGTGGAGCGATTCTGGACAGGTTATGGAGAGGCTACGGAGAGAGGTTCAAGGTCTCGGAGAGGTTCCAGAACAAGGTTCCGAAGAGTTTGCAAAGGGAGGTTCAAAAGGTTCAGAAGGTTCCAGGGCAAGTTTCTGGAGAGAACGTCAAACACTCTGCGGGATTCCGCCGGCTTCCGCAGAATCTTACGAAATCACGTTTCGATTCCGCGGAATATGCGTTTTGCAAGTGAAATTCGAGGAAAAAATGCGTTTTGGACCTTTATATCTAGAAAGAGATGCGCCAAACGCGTTACCCCGCAAAATGAACGTACCATTCCGTAGGATGCGGGATCCGCGGAATTCGGCGAAATCCCCCGGAGTGGCTCGGAATCTGGCTGAATTCCGTGGAATGTCGCGGAATCCCTCGGGATCCCTCGGAAAATGACGTGGAGGCCCACGGAATCCCGCGAAATGACGCGGAATGCCGATTCCGCGGAGTGTCGCAGAATCATGCAGAATCCTTTGGAAACGGAAAATCTGGCCAATACGAGTTTTCCATATGAAGTTACTGGCATGGAATGGCCATTGCAGCCTTGGTCCTCCTACCAGTCACTTTACCTACTTTGCAGCTTTCCGCGTAGTTGGGCTGGCAGCTTGTTCCTTGCCTCAAGGATCCTCAAGCGATCAGCCGGGGAACAACTGGGATGAGTTTCAGCTCCCGCTCGCTTCCATAGTTCAAGCTCCTGTTGATTTGTCATTTGCATTTCGCTCGCCTCACAAGTTCGCCAGTGTTCGCGCGCTTGACAGCCCTTTCAGCGGAAAAGCGATTACCTTCCATCGCATTGCCGTTGCCAGCCAATAAAGAAACCTGTTTTTGATTCTTGCATCACAAGTTGTTCATTTCTTGACATCGGGCTGCTTCCACAGAGCAACAAGCTTGTGCCATGCGATGAGTGTTTGATGCAGTTCGTGGTTTTACAAAGGTTTACATGTATGTTCTGCGTTGGCTGGTGCCAGAATATGTAGCCTCATAAACCTTTTGTGGATTCGTGCGGTCCCCGAACTTGACTTGATTGTCCCGATTCGCTGCTACAGAAAGTGCATTTGTCCCTTTGCAGTTGTTCGTGAGTTGGAAAGTCTAGCGTAAAGCGCGTGCATTGGTTGGAATATGTTGGAATCAAGAGAGCCTCATCTGCTTAACAAATGCTGTCGAAACTGATTCCGCATGATTCTGCGGTATCGCTGGTTGATCCAGCAGAAGGAGACAGTTGCGGGCAAAATCAATGTCAATATTGACGCTCGTGACCAGAAACAAATGAAGCGGCGAAAGCGGCCGAATGATTCCTCCTGATGGCAGCTTCACGCCCGAATTCTGATCTTCCAGATAGGTCAACAAAACTTATCAGCGTACCATGTTTGCTACACGCATGGTCTTCCTCAGAGGAAGAATGCACACGGCTGTATTGTTGCTACTCATGAGGCTCTGGACATTACTTTTTGGGAACATGCGGTCGCAATGATCCCCGTGACGTAATGATGTTAAGGTTCGTCTTGAAAATAAAGGCAGTGTCAAAAAAAAAACGAGTGAAGCTTTGCGCGTGCAGAATGGATGTCTGACGTTATCGTTTATGACGAGGCTCTTGACGTCATCATTCTAGATTCCAACCTGTGTCTCCAGCAAAATGCGTTTTCTGCACTTGTGTCATTAATTAATGACTAGTACCACGTCGTCCATCAAACCGCTGGATGAAATTCCGGCAGCGACCTACTAATGAGCTTTAAGATGACTTCTCGATTTTTTGCCAGAACTTTCGGACAATTGAGTGTGGCAATATATGAGCAACCTGCTGCGGCGCAGGACATGCCTGCCGACATGTCTGACCCAGCGCCCCAAAAACATCTGGAGTGAGAATAGGATTCCATAATGATCTTGAGAACTTCTGAATCAGTCCTGCGAAGGAAGGCGAGGTGACTTCAGACACAATATGCCAAACTAACAAAAAATTGACATCACAAAGACACATTACTGTGAAAAATCTGCATCTGCATCCATTGTACGGGAGCCTTCTCATCTCACCGCCCTCAGTCTCGGCGCGATCTGATCGAGCTGTTGAACCCAGCACTTTGGATTCCACCTACAGGACAGGAATGGCTGAATGTTCCGGCGCCCAGTGCTGTCAGGAAAGCCTGGTCGCTGATTTCGTTGATCTTGGTATCAACCTTTAGCACAAACGACCGAAGGATGCTGTTTCCGGTGAACCTTTGCCAATAGCAGCCGCCACTGCGAACCATCTTGCAGACTGGAAACTGGTCGACCGGCCTATAATTCAAGAAGTCGAGGAAAAACATTATCTCGACAAGACCACCAATCCAGGATTGGATGTCTGAGTACCGAGGCATGTTGATCTGCAAGCAAACAACAAACGGTGGTTGAGCACCAACATCCTTTGAGACTTGCGTGCTGTAAAGCCTTCTTGTAGATCCAGTTGAGCGCGTAAAATACGCGGTAGCCCCCAAGCATGACAACATACAAGCTGGCACCCCTCAGATTCGGCAGCTCCATCCTGGTTGCTTGGTGCACGTGTCTAAACTGAGAGCAGAGCACATCCTTGTTGACCCGTTCACGATAACAAAAGATGTACTGCGGGACCTGGGCACATGATGGCCCAAACAGTTTGCGCCTACAGTGGCCAACAAAAAAAAACACCGCACGGGCAATGGCAACCGTCGCATAAACTTACTTGTGGGGGTGGTGGGGGTGGTGCGGGTGGTAGGGGCGGTGGGGGCGGTGGGGGTGGGGTGGTGTGGTGGCGGGGGTGGTGGGGTGATGAAGGTGTGGATGGCCGGTGTGGGGCTGCTGGTGCTGCCGCCACTGCTGCTGCTACTGCTGCTAGGGCTAGCGCTGGCGGCGGGGCTGGCGGCGGCGTGGCGCCGGTGGCCAACAGTGGCGCTGCTGCTGCTCCGGCGTCGGTATGCCTTCCTTCCTAAACAGGCCGGGAGCGGAAAACTGCAAAAATCCGCCATTTCTGCTCCCTCTGCAACAGGCCAGAGGAGTAAAAGTAAAATGAAAGCGTGGCCGCGCATTGGGAACTTGCAGCATCTTGCAAACGAACTTGCATGACAAAAAATCATTTTGGCTCATGGCCCCGAGTCTGGCTGCCTATCTTCTGGTTTCCTTTCCAAACTAGTTCCCGGGCTTGTTGGGGAAGATCAAAACATTTTACGTAGTTTGGGGCTAATCTGCGAATGGCTTCTCAAGTTGGCAACCATGCCGGAGCCATCGCGTTTACTTTCTCCATGCATCGGGTCACCAAGTTTTAAGCACCATCATGGCGCGGGCACAATCTGACAGGGCATTGAAAACGTGGCTACAGCACATACTCGCACTCCAGTCCCCCAGCATATCAAATACCTGCAGCTAAACACCTCCAATCATGGAATCGGCTTCCCTTCGAGCTGGAAGCACCCATCCTTCAAATCTTACGCCGCGCTCGTGAAGCTGGGCCAAGCGTGAAGCTGCTCAAGTTGATGCTTCGCAGCATCTCCGCAGAAGTGGCAGGCTCTTGAGGCCAAGGGCGGGCAAACACGCAGGCCTGCCAAAATGTGAAGTCAGTACCTTGAACATCTGCGGACCAGCTGTTGTAGACATTGAATCCAGTACGTGAGCATACTGTCTAATATTTGGAGTCAATACCTTTTAACCACCCCACTGCATGTTGAGCTGGTACTTTGACCGCCCCTCTAAATTTTCGAGCAAATACTTGAACCAACGTCGAAAATTTGAAAACCACGGTTTTAAGTTTTAACCTATCATTCAAATTTCCAAAATCAGTACTTCACCTACCATCCCCAAGTTTGAAGTCTACACTTTCGAATCAATGGCCTCCGCCGCGGCAGCAACGTCATCATGTTTTGCCCAGCGTCACTCAGCCAGAAGTTTGCCCCCGGACGCCAAAGCCTCTAAACGCATCAGCGGGGACCAAACCTGCATTGTTGTTTTTTCTTGGCTTCTCCTGCCTCATCAGGATACCTGAAGGCAGCATGCGAAGAACCATGCGAACTTTTGACGCGTATGAGCTCGAGGATCGACCTAAGCCACGACAATCAACCATCGCCATCTATGTCTTCGGAGTGGCTTGGAGCACTTGGGATCAGTGCGGCCATAAGCACGAAATCCTTCGTTCCAAGGTTTCGAACTGGCTGCGCGCCACCGGTGGTGTTCCGTCGGGATGTCATGGCTACGTTCCCCAAGAAGATCTGCTTCTGTGTCCACACACCTGCACGGCTCCCGCTGGCTAGCCTCGAGCAGCGGCGCTTGCCGCGTCAAGCAAAATTCACGCTCAACTGCGTTCTACGCAGAAGAAGGCTCTGCCACCTCGTTCGTGATTGCTTCCCTGCTCAGGTCCGTTACACTTCAGCAACACACTGCTTCTCGCATACTTCGGGAAATCATCTGGTCACAGTCCTGGACACAAGCTCACGAATGCTACCGTCAGTCGGCGTGCCAGTAAGGTAGCCAAGCCGACTATCAACCATGTCCGTGAACTGAACATACTTGTCAAACTCCCCAAGGCCACAGGTCGAAGTACGATTCTGGTCACCCAAAGGATTTGTGACAATCTTTGGACCCAGACTTCTCTTATGGGAACAGCGACGATAAGTTACCGCTGTGGGCCCATCTGATCCTGCTTGCAGAACGGAGGACCCGAACCTCAAGAGCAAGGACCTTTCCGCGCTCGATGAATGCTCGGAGTAAAGGGAATTCAAGGAGTCTACACTCTCAAGGTAGTATGGTATCTCCAGCTGTCCTTGATAGGAGCTTTGCCAAATCCAAGATGAATTGACGATCCTTGGCCGGCATAAGACTCCTACGACAATGAAATTGCCACACAACCTCACGGAGAAGACCCGCCGCGGCGGGGATGAGAATCAGTCCAGTACTGATGTCCCAGTTATCGGAGAAATGAACAATCACACTCACGCTTTTCCTGATGCCTTACAATTTTCGGATTTGCTCTTCATGCCTACCGACACTAGTTGGCGCACGCCTTTATTTGTGTATCCGCAACACACTGCAAAAAAGGCAATCCGAAACATGGCAGCAGAATCCTGGCGAGGCATCGAGAGAGAATGAACACACGCTCTGCATCTTCGGCAACTCATTCTAAACGGGTTGAAAGAGCTGCGCTAGAGTCTGCCAATCCAACACGGCATTCTTGTCCGGATGCGCACATCGCCACGGGCGCAGCTGCGGTTTCTTGCCGCGCTAGCCGTGATCTTCCTGGTCATGAAGGCTCCTCATAGAGAACCAATCGACGTGGGCAACTTTTGCCGATGCATGAGCCACTCGCGGGACCTTCAGAACTGGGAGAGGCAGCTTGTTCCGAGCGCAGCAATGCCCCGACTACGGGATATGCCTGAATCAAATACGCTGTAGTCCAAGGTCTACCATGACCAGACGCAATGCATCAACCGTACACTCATCGCAGGCGTAAGACACACCAAATGCCGTTGCAAGCATTGCTACGACAGAGCACTCAGAAAAAACGCAAGATCAAAACTACAGGAGCACTAGGTACAGCCGCACCCGCGGCACCACCCTAAGACTCCAGGCGCATAGCCTTCGCCAATTGCCAAGTCTTCGAGGACAGGCCGTACAGACATGAGAAGAAGTTCGTCGTCGGAGCCTGCCTATATCAGGCTTCCGTTGCAAAGGCACACGATTCTGAGTTGGCAAAAAGCCAATGCCTCGAAGAAACGGCTGCACCGTCGGAGAAATAATGGATGAAATGCGTTGCAGTCGCGTTGTGGAGGACATGGCACCGCCAGGTGACGCAAAGCAAAGATCCCGGATTACCGCCCGTCGTTCAATGACAAGACGCTTGTAAGGAACATACGGAAAAGGTCCATCTCAGGGACAAAATTGTGTGTCTTGAAGAAGCCTTGCGACTCCAAGAAGCTGACCACATTCAAGAGGTCGCAGCTTTGATTGGAGATCATGAACCATCGTGAACCCACTTTAGAAGACCTCGAAAGACAGCGCAAAGATTGATCGACTCCGTCAACAGCTGGACGATCATCTTATGACACATCTGCGACTACAAGGGGCAATTGCCCATCCCATCCCATCCCGAGGCTAAGCTTAAGGCCGACAAAACAAACTTAGGTCAGCTCAAGGTTGAACGCAACCAGCTCCGCGCTAACAAGCTCTTCATGGAAGAGGCTCTGCTTCGAGCGGCCAACTCGCAGCAGAGGAGCAACAGGCAAGCCTTTCACAGGACCCAGTGAGGTCGACAACTGCCCAACAGACCGACGACACAGCACGTGACGCAAGGTGAGGCAGTCAGTGGCGGTGACCGCCGTGGTCTTCATGGTGGTCTTGGCGGTCTCAATATGCCTGTCATACCAAGAGAGAAGGACGGTTCTGACAAAGCCTTCTTAAACTGCGCCATCAGGTGCCTGCCCCATGATTCCGAAAATTAGGCAACAGGTTGGATACTGGCCCGACTCTGATGCCTACAGTCATTAAAGAACTAGATACGGCCTTTACTACGCTCCGCATTATACATAGACTGTTACTGCATGGGAGGAAGATTGGTTATGGTTTCGGGACGGTCACTTAATTTTAATGTCCCCTCCCGGATAGGCTTGGACGACGAAACTTAAATTTGAATTGGACGCAGCTCGACGAAACTGAAAATCAAATGAAAAGTGAAATGGAAACTGCACCTATGGGATGTTGGGATTACCTCCACTTGAGAATGAGCAACTCCGCCCCCCAAGTAATGAACTTGCCCAAGTAAATTCATTACAGATTCTGGAGAACACCGCAGCCGCCACAGAGGCAGGTGGCGCAGGGCGCTGGCCAGTCCTGCACTCTATGCTGCAGGGCAGCCGCTACTACCAGCGACCTGGCATCACGTCCAGGTGATCTCAGTAATGAGGCTTATGCTGAGTTTGATAATGAAACACATTGGGACATGCAGAAACTCACGCAAAATTGATAACCACCCTTCCAACCATGCTGATCACCCTGGTGTAGGCGTGGGCGTGAGCCGGGGGATGCAGAACAGCCAGGTTTCGGGCTTCTAAGCCGTTCAAATTTATTCGCATAATTACGAGCCAACAAGAGCCAGGAAGCTGAGAAGGCAGGCGGCAGAGAAAAGCTGATAATTTTCAAGCTGTGAATGCTGCGTTTGGGGTTGCGGGGAACGTTTGAGAGACATGAGCCAAAGGACATCCGCAGGCCCTGGCGGCACGCTCTTCGTGATTGCTGTGCAAGAATCGAGTAAACAATACAAGGTCGTTACGCTTTTGTGGAGTTGCCAGTCACTGGGCCTCAAAGCAAATACATGTGCTGCTGTGCCCCCAAATACACATGGCAGGCCGATCTGCAGACATCTCTCCACCAGGTTCATAGCTGGCAGGCATCAGCGACTCTCACAACAGCGTCTTACACATGTGACTGCGCAGGTCCGCAGAGCACTGGGGGCTTAGCCATTGCAAAGCCCTCAATGAACTCAGAGAAGGTCCACAAGACCTACAGCACTGCTTGCCAAACATGCAGAACTCTATGCGCAACTTGGTCCGGCCTCGAGGAGGGAGTAGTCGTTGGTCAGCAGCAGCGCAGCAAGTGTGCAAGGAATCAGGATCACTGTCATGTTGCAGGTGTCATGCCTTAAAGGAGATCCTAGTGCTTGACATTGCTGCAGGCTGGCCGGCTGGCCTCCGCGCATAGGTACCGTCAAACTGGTAGAAGCAGAATAAGACAATGAACGAAGTAAGGATGTACCTCTTGCTGAAAATCAAAGTCTCCAGCTCAAGGAAGGGGTCGAAGGGTCACGTGAGCTTGAAGAAGACCAAGTAGAAGGCTTGCTTGTGGTCGAACAAATCCAAGTACCTGCTTACCAGGCTTACTCACTGCATCGCAGATTTGAGTGCAAGACTCATCTGAAGCTTAGAACACTATGGCGGCACCGGGTACAGAAGACAATGCAGTACAAAATCTGCGTCGTCCTCTCTGGCTGTATACCACTTGCATTTCATCACATCTGCCAGTGCAGAGGGGGCAGCTCCTTGAAATGCCTGCCACTGACTGGTTCTTTGCTATCGTCACGAGCAGAGTCAATATCCTAAGATGTGTTGCAGTCGGATCTTGCGACGACTGCTGCAGACATGCTGGCCAATTCTGAGGATAAATCCCGCCCAAATGCAGGTAGTCGCCTATGTAGCGGAAGATATTCCTGGCACACCAGGGCAGCAACACACAACTAAACAACAAGTAAAACGGGACAGCATGGCCAAGAGTATGCAGCAAAGTTCACAAAATTGGACCTGATTCGACTTCGTTGAAAAAATCGTTCTACCTAAACATCCATTGAGCGTGATATTGTGCACGAGTAAAATGCCAATAGGGCTCCGACGCACCATGAAGCTTGTCCATGGAATCCAAAACCTTTTCCATACAAGAGGTACATGCTCCTCAACCGCTCGAGCACCAGCACAGATAAGCTTCCAACACAAAACCTGTGCTGCGTCTAACTGCTACAGATGTCCACACTAGACTGCGCAACCAGCAAGACATACTGAGCGATCTCTGAAGGTATAACTCCTTATGCCGAATGCCCGGCCATCATGCTGCTCTCTGCACTCTTCAAATGTCGGGCGTGGCCACCGCTTTTGATCAAAGCGAAAGAATGGCCGAGAAAACCCTAGGAGACAATTTCTGGTCGGGCCTACTGCAGAAATTTGAAATTGAACGTTGGCGACCTAACTTGACAGTTTTTGAGCGGTCAGATCGGGCATCTCAAGGCTGCGAAAGGCTTGGAGGCAAATGCCAAGAACACCTGCTAGAAAACCGTTGCCGAGCGCTCGGCAAATTATAAGTTGGCCTGCCTAAACGATATGAAAGTGTCTTTCTGACTCTCGGGTGAACGTAGGCAGCCACGAGGTGGTGCTGAACAATCTCGAACAACAGTCCATTCATGTGCGTTGCGCGCTTCTCAATACTCTTCCATAGCATATATACGGGTATTCCATTGCAGTTGTTTCCCAAGTCATTTCAGGCACAAGCGCAGAGCCACACTGAAAAAAAAACCTTGAGACAACGGCACTAATTCGAATTTGGATGCTTCATATGATTGAGATCAGAAAGAGCCTTGAAAGGCAGGTGTCTTTCTCTCGCAGAGCCTGGGTGCCCTCATCCTTGAGTGGATCAGCTGCTACAAATATGGCTTCTGCTCAATGGGTCAAATGTGGTCGGTGGCATCAGTTGTCTTGATAGCATGTCAAGGCCATTGACGCAGCTAATCTCAACCTGTCTGCAACCGATCACGGTCGGATGGCCTGCTTGGAAGCAACTTCATCTCCCATCACTGTGGCGGCCTGTTTGGATTGTAGTTAAGATTCTCTTGGCTTGCTGCACACAGCCACCTTTGCGCAACACAGGAGGTTCTGTGGACAGTCTGCTTCACTCTTTGAGCCGATATTTATGAGGAAAAATCACAAGGACTTAGGCTTTCGTAGCGGCATCCCCGGCGTGATCCGCTTTTTTCATCAAATATTCACGCGATTCCGCCGTCTAGCCAATTCCTCAGCAAATTGAGGAAAAGAAAGGCAAAGAGCACAGCGGCCACATTAGAACAGTGGCTGCTGGGGTGAGGCCATGCTTGTCCTCCAAGTCTCGTGAAGCGCCAGCCTGCTCAGGAAATCTTCTCTTCTTTCCCAGAAGGGATTCAAGCAAGGTGAGCACATGTGAGCACCAAAATAGATCAAAATTCCCCGGGTTCAGGCTACCTCAGAGCACTGGATGCTTTCATCTGAGGGAAAGATATGGAATGGAAAGACGTTAGACAGAGCCCATGGACCTCAGGCAGCAGCAGATAAAAGTCTACTAGCTCCAAGGCCTTCTCGCACAAACAGACAGGCAGTATTGAGCAGTAATGTTGACAACGCTACGGCTGACATGACCACCCTGTAAGGAGGGTACATAGAACACAAGACTTTGCAACATGTTGCAAAACAATCTGGCTTTGGGCGCTTCATGATTGCGTTGACGTAGTTGTACAAGAACGCATTTGCGGCCCTTTCCGCCTGCTCAACCCTCTTCCAAGCATAGTTTGGCTTGATCCATGAAGCCCAAATCCACATACATCGCTCAAACATGTTCAAACACTCTCAAAAGCTCTTATGCCTACGCATGATGGAATTCCATGTACATCACGGGTACGCATTCGCTGTGAGGACTTTTTAGAGCCGGGCAGTCTCTGCAGTTTTGCAGTACCTCCACCAGCTTTGACGCAGCTGCCCCTCTTTCCCATGCCTCAATGGGATCGTTAACATCATCTGCATGATTTGAAAGGGCTCGTGCACCGACTGGGAATCTGCTGGGTTCGTGGCAACTGCAATGTGCAATGCAGTGCGCCCGTCATGTGCCTTGCGTTGCTACCATTCAAATCATGATGACTGAATCCTACGCGCTGCATTAATTTAGCCTGCTTGCGTCTAAGTCCACGACTGTAGCGTCCACATGAGCACGTGCACACAACAGGTGTTGTAATGGTTGGGAGGTGTCTGCCTCCAGCTATGATGTGATCATCCCACCTAGTCATCTAATCCACACCAACAACCCTCAAGCTGATCAAGCTGCTGTGATCTCTTGAAAAGCTAAGGCAACACTGTTGGCAAAAAAATCGCATGTGTTCACGTGACTCCGTCAGCGTCGGGCACATTGCGCAGCAAAGCTCAATGCAGGTCGGCCCGAATGGTCGCTCCTGAGCGTCATGGGAATGGCACAGCAACTACGACACTGGAAGTGCTCCTGGTATTGGGATCAGCCCCCATGACCAGCGCCTGAACTCAGGGATCAAAGAGCCACTCACGTGCCAGCAGATCGCCAAGCATGAGGCTTTTTGCACAGCATCCGCGTCGCAGCCTTTGCTGTATCCCAACACGGCTTTCTCATTCACAAACAAAACTACGAGCCCCACGGCGTGCTGCGTTGAGCAGCAGCTTTGAAGCGGCTCTGGAGCCTTCGGACCTTCATGACCAGGCAGTGCAACAAAATCGTGGCTTGAATGGAAATGCTTCGACGCCAACCAGGCCGCCCTAAAATGTTTATGATTTGATCAAGGCAAGCTCACCGAGAGCTAATTGTACCAGCAAAGCTAGATAGAAAAATCATAAGGTCCTGGCTCACAGCAAGGTTGGGCGTGCTCAGTGCTGCGCCCAGAGCCCATGGCAAGTATTCAAGTCTATTTTGCAGTCTTTGCTGAAGAGGTGCTAGGTCCTGCTAGGCCCTGCTAGGCCCTGCTAGGCAGTCTTGATGCTCCAGAACTCTCATGGCCTCCAGTCCAAGCTAAAGAGGCTGCCCGCGTGAGACAAGCGCATTATGGCTAGCATCATATGTGATCACGCATGTTGATTTGCAAGCAAGACCGTTTTGCACATTTCTCACCTGCTGTACGGGTGAAATGAGAGGAAACCACAAACTGTAAAGCAGAGGGTCCTTGGCACCATGAGTCCTTCCTTGCTCAAAGAGAAACACGTCTGGCTACACCATGGCAAGAACGCGGCTGATGGACACCCTGTCTAGTACAGTGGCAGTGAAACGGAACCTGTATCAAGCTACTTCATGTGGCTTTCTTTTCAAGCATATCACGAACAACCTGCTGCGGGGATACGGTTCCTCTCTCTCTCTCTCTCTCTCTCTCTGAGAAGCTGTTGCTGGGATGCAGGGCTCAACTGCCTATCTGCGACGCAAAACACACAGAAGTCTTCTACGGAAGGGCACGCGAATGCTGCATCCTTCGTCGAGGTACCACTTGCTGCAGCCAAACAAGCTGCCTCCTCCTTGTTGCTAACTTCTGGTGATGAGCTCGAAGCTGCTGGCATTTCCGGTAAGGCAGCCTTGCGAATGAGTCACTATTCTGCTTAATTGGCGGAGTCACAACGCAACATAGCGTCATGGAGCAATAGTCAACCAATACGCCAGTACGCCAAGGCAGCTGACAAAAAGATCAAACGTACAGCCTATTATAGCCCATGCGAAGCTTCCGACGCCAATAAGATAAACCAATCAAAGTCGTGTCCATGATCTCCTTGTTTTCTGCACCCATGACTCCTTGTGCAGCAGTAGGATGAACTTGTCGTAGTACTTTGCATCGACAATCTTGTAGGCTGGCTTGATGTGTGAGTACCTCAGGCTGGTGTGCACGATGTGATTCTTCCAGGCTGTGGCACATGGGCCGGTGAAGATTCTAAAGTCACGACAGGCTTCTGAAAGTGGCATGCACGCATCGGGAATTCAATTGAAAGTTGCAGCATTACGTGAAAACTCGAAAAATGCCACAGCTGAGAGCAGCTGAAAGGCACGGACCACTTGAATTTGGCATGCTTGAGCATTGCTGTCGAAATGAAAGCCATTGATACGGGAGTTTTCCATGCTGTCCGCTGACGTGTACGACCCAAATTCGTTCATACCTCGCTCCTCTCCTCAGCCCTACATACGGCTGTGCGCTGTGCTTTCTGCAGACCCATGGTATCCAAGTTCCAGCCACAGGGGGCATACACATAGATGTTTTATCGATTTATATTTTTTGGTAAGGGCCAGTGAGGCTGGAGTTTCTTGGGAACTTTTTTGACCTGGCTGGCCTCTCTAGACAGATGCTTTCTGCGAGAGCTTGACTTCAAGGCCAAATGTGAGAACGCTCCACGCGAGAGATCGAGTTCGAGGCAAATGCGAAGACACTCCATGCGAGAGCTCGCGTTCGAAGCAAAATCCTTGAGGGTTCCATGCGCGAACTTCATTTCAAGACAACATGTGAGCAAGCTCCAGGCAGGAGTTCGATTCTGAAGCAAGTTGTGCCAACGTACGAGGTCAGACCTTGTTACGTCTTGAAACAATCTCCTGCAGCCCTCCCCACACTTGCAAAAGCACATGTAGCTCTTTGCTCAGTCTATAGTCATCCCAGAACAGATCGAAGCTGCCGGCTTTCAAAAGAAAAAAGGTGTTTTCACAAACGGATAGATAGAATACTTGGGTGAATTTAGTTGACCCGAAAAAGGAGCCCTCAGACCTATTCCTGGCTGCTTGTATTTGAGGGCAGGCTTATTGAAGGGTGATAAAAGGGTTATGAGAAGGTTTCTGTCAGGCTTTCGTGCTGTTTAAGCACAGGTTTGTAGCGTGCTCAAGACGTTTCTGAGGGGGTTCTACAGTGTCTAGAGGCTTTATGAGAAGTTTTACCACGGATGCATATCTGTTATAGAAGGTACATGCAGGGTGAAAGGGTTTTCTGGAGGGTCTGTAGAGGGTTCAGAGATGTTCAGAGAGGTTTTCTAAAGTTTCATTGGGAAACCATAGAGGTACCAAACAGATAGATAGAATATTTGGGGGTTGTATAGCGTTTCATGGGGGGCTTAGAGGGGTACTAAACGGATAGATACAATATTTAGGGCAGAATTGTGTGGAGCCCAAAAAGGAGCTCACAAACGGATCCCGGCAGTTTCTAGGAAGTTTTGCAAGCCTTTGAAGGCTTGCAGAGGGTTCATGGGTTTGATAGTGAGCTTTCTTTCCACGGTTCAAGAGCCTTTCTCGAGGGGGTTGTAGAGGGATTCGCACCGTTTGATAAGCGGCTGACGGAGAGGTAGAAAGTCTCTTGCGCGGGTTTTACAGTGTTTTCTACGTCGTCCTGGAGTAGCTTACTCGGGTTGCTTCATGGCCCCTAGCATATTCTATCTACGGTTCTGCGAAATCCCGGCTTTCTAAAAAACACACCCCCAAAGATCTTATTCTATCTACTTAAGGATGACTGCAGCAACATCCTCCCAAGCAGTCTGTTACGCTTTACGATGCCAAGCAGAGGGGTTGGGGGAGCGCAAGGGCATAGACCAAAAATGAACAAATGTAGATCTTTGCAGTGTAGCAACGCTTCCCGAAGCAGTCTGTCTCGCTTGAAAAGTGAGAAAAGGCGGGGGTTGGGGACGCGCAGCCCCCTCATTCAAAAAAGCACCGACAAAAACGAAACATGCAGCTGCTTGCCCAGTCTAAGAACGATCTCCCAAGCAGTCTGTTTCGCCCGCAAAGGAAAAGCGGGAGGGTTGGCAGCCCACCCATTTGCAAAAGCATAGACGAAAATGACAACATGTAGCTTTTTGCTTTAGCCAGTGGGGGCCATCCCCCCTCCGGCTCAGCGAGGCACCCAGGAAGCAGCTGCCTCGCCGTTTATCAATTGGCCAGCAGGTTGATATTGTATCATAATCAAATCAGTGCATCAAGCAGCCTTTTTGTGCAATCTGGGTTACGGGCCTCACTGGGGCCTCATGGAGGCCTCAAACTCTTGCTGGAGTGCGTTCGTTGTAACCTGCATTCAATTCAAGTGGCTGCCGCCAAATGGCCTTGACTTTGTCCCCAAGGCAAAAGTAATCTTGATGCTGGGCTATTGACCTTGAGCCCAACTAGCTTGCATCCAGATGGGAATTGCTTCGGCCATGTACACAGATGTGACAGTCCCTACATTGTTCTGAACAAAAGTGTGCGACCCACGGTCTTGACCCATCCATTCATCAGCCCCCGGTATCCTTTTTCAGGGAAACACAAGGAGCTTTTTGCCGGTGCCACTGGGCGCCAATCAACTTTGGGCAGAGGATGCAGGTGTTGGCATGTCAATCGTCGGCGGGTCGAGGATCACCTTCAGAGTTACGTTACGCATGTGTCGCCTCCAGAGCGGCTGTTTGCCGTGGCCATGCTTCCTTGCCGGCCACACGCGTGTCTGATGTTGAATCTTGCTGATGTGGTTCCTAAATTCTTCGTATACATACCATGCGAGAACCAAACCCCATTCCGCTTTGAGAGAATCGCTTCTGCGCAGTGAAGGCTGCTGCGAAGGCTTTTGGTCTTTGATTCTATGGGCGGCGCTCATAACATGGAGCTGGAGCGTGTTTGTGATTGAATGGTCATTTGGTTCTTCAAGGGTTTGGCAGCAGTTGGCACCATTGCGTGCTGTGTGCAAGGGCGCTTGCAGGAGCGTCGACAGCAGCATGAAACTGCTGAAGCTCCACGGCTATGAGAGCATTAGGCATCGAACCTTTCGACACTGATGTTGACCGCCATGCCACAACATTACGGATTCCCTGCTGGCAGATTTTGGTCTGAAACAGACTTAATTTGACAGTGCACTGATTGGAAGCAGGGTGGCTAATCCTGAGCGACCTCTGCATCCTCATTATGCAGTGCGTCTGCACGCTTGATGTGAGAGAACAACTCAAATGACGTCAGAGCATGAGCTCGAACACGCAGCATGTGGGTCCCACACCACAAATAGACTGCGCCTTTGTATTCGGGGCACCTCAGACTCAGAATTGCTTAGCGACTTGAACATGGGAAAGCCACATCATTCGTGCATGAGATTTTCTTCTAGGATCAACAACCACTGGAAAGCGACCTGGAAAAACTGGTGTAAGTTCCAAGCACCAGCCACCAAAAGAACAGCGTCTTCAACTCCTTGGTCTTGGTTTTTGAGACCATGATGCTTTCAGTCGGCAATCGACAAAAAAAACGATCAAGAAACATACGCATAACTGAGAATTCTGCTCCAATGCACCAACACCCTGACGCGAATCATCCAGTGAAATGTAACTTCTACAAGTGCTGAAACTTGGCGGAAAAAGCTATCACGTCTTTTGATATCAGTGACTCGAATCCGTAAAGAGATCTGATCAACCTCTTCTGCACAACGATTCTACGAAGAGCATTCTGCCTTGACGACATCAAATCGTGTCCAACAAACTTGTAACTTGACTGCAACTTTGTATTGACATGTATTGACAACTGATGTGTGGGTGGATCACAACTTGCAAGGGGCGCAAATATGCGAAGATTAATGTCCGCATCTTGGCAACTTTCCTGTTGTCGGGCGTCTAAAGTACCCGACACCTAAACCTAAGCTACCCTCACATCTCAAACCCACAGTGAACCTTGTGGCAACATGACTCAAAATGCTGCTGAGATTCTACAAACAATGGGCAATAGTCCACAAAGAGCCACAGCAGAGTAGACTCCAGGAACATCCAAACAGCGCATATGACCTTCGTCACACACTCTTGCTAATGAGCTGCACAATGCCAGCGTAACAGTCTCAGGTTCGCGCGAAATAGGTCGTAAACAAAACATAATCAAGATCTGAAAGGACTCCACCACCTTGGACCTGCTTGCTAAATTTTGCAAACAAACATTGCAAACATCTCAATGCGGAAGTCCAAGATATAGTTTCGTATCGAACGGAACAGGCTCACTATGAGGCGTGGCCCAACAGTTGTCCTTTTTCCTCTCTCCGTTCTTTGTGTACGGGTTGAACAGTATCGTATCGCTGTCAAATGTCCCGCGCCCGCTTTGTGATTTCCTATATTTCCTGTGGTGCTATTCAATAATTAACTTGGAGGCACATACAGTGTCCCAAGTTAGAACCGCAAATAACTTCGAACACACGCACACAACATCACACAACACTGTTGCGGAGGCTCTTTTACCTCGAGCCAAATTCAGTTCCCATGTCAATTGCGTGCGGACCAGAGGTGTCGGTGCTGCGCGCTGGCCTTTCTGGAGACGAGCTTGGGGGATTCTGTGACGGGGCTGGTGGGCACCATTCACGCAACATGATCCTCAAACGTTCGACTGACTCAAAGCGTAAATTCGATCATCCAAGACGATATGGCCCCTTGCACTTGTCTGAGCACTGCTTCTCTGTCCTTGGGCTATGTGACATTCCACTTCCACTCGCTTTCCAAAATGGCTTGCCGGAGCCACATGGTTTCCGGGCTATCTCCTTCTCTGGTTCCCGGCGAAGCAGTTTCGACTCTTGGAAGTCCATTCTTCCAGGATCCTATGGCCCAGGGTTCGCATGTCCAATAGTTCCCCCTGAAAAATGAGTCCTGTTTCCTCACACACCACTTGCAAAGTATCTGAGAGCACGCACGAACCTCCTTTTCGGTAGGTTTTTTTTGCAAGCGCACTTTCGCACCGCAGTAGCATCAGGTGTGGTAAAAGTCAGAAGCCTAGTATTCAGGCTCAACAGTTAGCTGTGAAACTTGCTCACGTACCTCTCAAATTGCCAAAGTTTCAGCGATTCCAAATGCGATACGCATACAGGGGCCAAGCTCCCAGCACATCCTGCTCAGACCTGTCAGACGAATCAAATTGTCTGCAATAAAAAACTCAGCACGCGCAATCCATTTGCTGTGCCCAAATCTCAGTATTGAGTGTGAAACGAGCATCTCCACCTGGCACTCCAGCATCGTCACAGCACCGTGACCCATTATAATCATTTGACCACGTCAAAAGACACTCTTACCAATCCAGTTCCGTACGTTGATCATATAGCCGAAGAAGGCATTTGTATCCGCAACATGTCGTCCTTCACTGGACTGCAGCAAAAGGAGTGCACAACAACAAGGAGAGACCAGCTGGCATGCCAAACGCAAGCTGCGGTGTCTGAACAGGCGCAAGCAGACAGGTTCAGGGACAAGGCACAAAAAACGCCCACTAAACCACATGCTAGGCGAGCCCAAGCGGAGTCAAGTCGGCACAGCTTAGCAGCTTCACGTCCTGGCACGGCCTATCACGGCAACAGCAGAAGCACTGTCAGAGGCGACACGTGTTGACGACGCGCTAGAGAACTCCTTTCTTGGAGAAAGGCTCATCCCCATTTAGCCAGGGCAGCATAGGGTGGAGAAGGGAGGGAGGGCATGACCAAGGCAACCTCCTGCGCGCAAGTGAGCACTCGCTGGCGTTGCGCTGGATTTCGGTACCAAGAAGCAGCACCGCAGCAAGTAGGATCATAGCAGAGGGCTGATGCACATGCACACTGGCTGCGCTGTGGCGTAAAGCATTTACTGCTCGTCACAATCGAAGATCTGAGGCCGCTTTTACGGCTACATCGCTCACTCCGCAGCATAGCCAAGCTGCAGCCACGCGCTTTCTCCTCCGCGTTCGCTCCCCAAAGGGCCACGCCGTGCCACGCCTCGATGAGAAACAGACCTGTGTGGTCTGGGAGAAACTGCTCACAATTCTCCACCAGTCAGCCCTTTCTTATTCTCAGTGATCGCCGCAAATGCCAATTCCTGCTTGTTGTTTGCTCATGCCTGGTCTTGGCTTTCACTTGAGGCTTCATAGGTGGATTTCACTTGAGAAATTTCCCTGATTGCCCACTTATTTTGGCTTTTCTGACGCTAACAGTCGATCACACCAGTGTGCTTGCCTCACCTGTCTGCTGATAAAAGTTGCCCTAAGCGTGCCCTACCCCTGCTGACTCTGCGACACCTTGTCACGCCGTTCTTAGCTCTCATGCTCGCAGTGATGTTGCTGATACTGCAGTCGCTGCAGCTCAATTGATCCGCGGGAACTTGCTTTGTGTGAAGCACCAACGTACGACTGCCCAGAAGAGCCCTGACGAACCTGAGCCGAGTTGACGCTGGTTCTGGATCTGGGATCGCCTTGCAGGCGTGTGGGGCTGGAGACGGCGTAGTCCTCATCGAAGCCTGGAATTTGAACGATCTTGCTGATCGTTCTGTTGTGCCTTCCTCATCCTCTCCGAGCAAGAGCAAACGGGGGAATATTGATGAGCAGTGAATGATTTCCTCTCCTGTTTCAATTTTTTTGCGTTCTGCCAAAGATCCCTGTGGTGGACATTTGTCTTGCGTGTGCGTGTGACCTGCCTTAGTCTGAAGCCACTTCCTCTTCTGGTAGCGCGACCATAACTAGGTTCCCGCCAGGCGCCTCGACGAAGCAACCTTGATTCCTCGCTGTGCACAACTCCCTTACTACTTTGGCACGGCTCCCACTGTAGGATCTCTGGAATTCGTTGCCCTTTCATTCGTTGACGACATTCCTGGTCTTCTCCCTGGCTGTCGAGTTTCTGACGCACTTCTCACTGTCCCACTTGCAGCAGGTGGGAACCCCCCTGATTTTCCACGTGATGTGTTCGAAGTGGATGAGCTGGATGAGCCGGAGGGACTTGTTTATTCTTCTTCGTCCTTGTACGTGCCGCTTGGCCCTCTTCCTGCTGGGTTCGGTCCACCTGTCCCTGCTCCCTTAACTTCAGGATAAGGAGCTGTCTGCGGCGCCCTATGGTGCAACCTCTCGCTGCCCTATGGTGCAACCTCTCGCTGCTTTGACCATCTTGCTCTTGGTGGCTCCATTGATAAATCGGTGGCACATTCTGTCATAGCTTTTTGCCGTTTTCGCTCACAGTGCACATGCAAGACAAACTTTCTCCGCTTCTCTGCCTTGTACAGGTGTCCCTCCCTTCTGTCATTGCCTTTTCCTGCTCCCATTGTCATCTGCAGCTCCTGAGCTTCCAGTCGTCGCGTGCCTCTTTCTGCCTTGCTTCCCTTTATCCAATGTATCCTCCTCCTTTGTTGCAGAGCTGCTACTTGTGGCCATGGCGTGATGTATCAACTCAACACCTTGTACCTAACAGTCTTGGGAACACACAGCAAGCGAGAATCCAACGAAGATCCCACCCCCATCATGCATCCACGATCAACAGCTGATTACATTCCCCAAATCTGGAGGGGCTCCCACGAATGTTGTTTGCAAAGGTTGCGATTCCCGCGGTAGAGGGGCGTATTCTTCCTCTTCCCGAAGAAGCACGCAGTCAAAGAGAACTCCCTTGGCTAGAAGGACCAGTTTAATTTATTCTCCCTTTGGGGGGGGCCTGCTTACCCGGTCTGTCCGAAAAATGACAGCGGTATGCTGCTCAAGCCTCCCCCATCAGCCCACGCGTCCACCACCCCCTCTCCAGGGAAGGCCGCCAAAGAGGGAAGGGGCCAGGGTGTGACTGCCCCCTCCCGAAGGAGAGCGCACAGGGCCAGAAACTTGAGCCAAAATCGTCCCCTCTGCATTTTTTGTTCTTTCTTTCATTCGGGTTGTGGGGAGACCACAAGGTCCCCCGACCTTCTGTGCCCAGCCCCTGTTGGGCTGCTTGGTTGAACACTACCCTCGTTGCTTCACACGTGGTTACTATCATCCTACTTCTACTTCAACTTCAACTTACTGGGAGACTAGTAAGGCTAACCACCGTGAAGTCTTAGCATGGCATGTATCACCATGGTTGCGTGCCTCCTCTGCCGCTAACAGTATTTGTGAAGACGAGGTCTACGAGTCGAAAAGGCTTAACGCCGAGGTCTCCGTGTCTAGCTCTCTGTCTGTCTTTCTTTCTTTCATGCGGGCTGTGGGATGACTCTGTAGGATCACCCCGGACTCCTGCCCAGCCCTTGTTGGGCCTCTTGGTTTGAACTACACCCCTCTAGAACCACATTATGGCTGAGGCGAACTTTAGTGACAGGATGGGTCAATAGCCTGATATGGGTAGGTAGTGCGTTGCCATAGCGCGGTTGTTTGACATCCATTTGTGAAACTAGGTGGCCAAATGCGACAGGTTTACCATATTACTACAAAAAGTTGCTCTTCGGTAATTTGACTATTATGAGGTTGGCCTCTTGGTCGTTGGTGAGACTTGCCAGAACGCTGCCCAGGGGTGAGTGCTCAGAAAAACAGCATGAGTATTTTGTCTGTCTCTGACTCTCTCTCTCTCGCTCACTCGCTCGCTCGATCGCCCCGTAACTCACACAAGCAAATGGGAAATACTGCTTTTCAGTAAGCTACTCTTGAGTCTTGAACTCACCGAGCCTTGCGAAAATACTGCGCAGCTGGATGGCCAAACTGCAAGAGGGCGGAAAACGTGCAAGGCGCAGGCAGTACTGAGACTGGCATGGCGACCACTCAAGTCCCTATGCGTTGCATCTTTGCGTATGCTCCCCACAAATTAGCCAGAACGCAGCAGAAATGTAGACAACTTGTCTCCAGCTTGCCACTTGCACCTACTTGCCTATCGCTGCGCACTGCAGGTTAGCACAATTTTGGCCATGCTCTCTGCCGCGACATCGCTGAAGTTGGAAAACTTTGCTTCCTCTCTGCTTGTTCACAAGCAGAAGCTACAAGTAGCCACAAGTACAAACTTGGGTTGTACTCTTGCTGGAGTTGCAACCGCCAAAGGGCCGTCTTCATCAGTGTGTAATGCCTTGCTTTGAGGCCATTTCTGCGCAGGCGCGGCGACTGGAAGGCAACCACGATTGGATGACTTGTTCTGCATGCCTTTCTGCTGCAAAGCATATGCATCATCCTGTATGATGCATCAATTAATGCCAGTTAGGAAATGACAAGAATCGCCTTCTCAAGATGGCGCCAAGCCCTCAAACTTCATGCTGCCGAGCTCCTGGCAGTCAGTCAAGTCACATGTGTACCATAGCGGACCTAGCTTCTTGAACGCTGGCAGTTGCTTCCAATCTCAACTTTATCTCCATCACCGTGCCATTTCAAAGAGTGCAGCCGACTGTACCTGGATACCAGCATTCTTCTTGAGCTTCCAAGTTGGAGCGTGCATGGTATTAAGTAATGTTGGACAATCTCTATTTTTGTGCAAGTTCTGGCAGGAAGTTGGCCAAGGCCTCCCACACAAGCATGACAATACACCCTGCGACAGGCTAATACAGGCCACAGGTCCACGAAGGACTTTATCGCAGCAAACAGCATTCCCAAACCCCGTCGAGTGTGAAGACATGTGTTGGATCACTGCGCCCCTAATGCGCATTGTATGCTGCATCGAGGCGTGCTTTGGCCTCGCAACTGCAGGAAAATCTCCTCCAAGTTGGCCTATGCTTGAAAGCAAGGGCACTGGACACTGGGCCAACTGGAAACTAGCGGCCACAGGAAAAATGAGAAAAAGATGCACCACTACGCATGAAATTGCGAACACCAAAGGCATTGATCTGTCTGAAGACAAACAGCAGACATCCCAACCTGGGGAGAAACACGTAAAGCAAAATGAGAAGGCAAACTTCAATGGCCAACTTGCTATAGCACACATTAGCCGGCCAGACAGCTGTTGAAGATCTCCAAAGCAGCCAGCATTCTTCGTGTTTTTGCATGGCAGTGATTTGGCAAGAAGCTGCGTCGCAAATGATTTAGCTGTAGTCAGAGACGACAGGACGGTGCCGCACAAAGCCATGAGCAACAGGTCAGAGAGCGTCAGAAACCAAACCCATAGCGCGCGGAATCAACACCCCAGACCTCGCGGAGGAATTGGCAAAACAAGGAAGGCTCCATTCATCTCTGCGACTTGTTGGAGAGTACTTTCAACACCAAGTGGGCACCCAAGCTGTGGAGATCCTAAGCAGGGTGGGTGTCTGAAGAAAATGGGAGGGTAAAAAGAATGTAGTTTTCTGGAGAGTTTCTTCTCTTGCGGTTAGCGTGACACATCAGCAAGTGGCTGCAAGTTCAACATGGATATTTCTGTCACGCCTATGTATGCTTGCTGGCGGGCCGCGGTCTTGCTACTGATCCGCTCCACTTCGCGGGCCGTGTGGTGACCTTGGGATCCTGAAGAAACGTTCCAGACAGCAACGTCTGTCAGCACGAAACGCCACATCACACTGAAGAAAACTTGCGCAGTCTTCAAACGGATGATGGTGTATGATGGTGTACTGAAAAGACACCTGCATTTCATACTTGGTTCCCGAAAAACCGAGCTTCTGTAAGACCCCCGACACTTGACAAAATGATTTCAAACTCCCTACCCAGTCTCGGCCCCAAGCCTCACGCAGTTATGAAGCCACTTACATTGGGTGACTGCAGAATTTTGACAGCGATCATACACTGCTCGAGGTCTTGACTTGGCAAAAGACACATTGCAAGATATCGCAAGTACACAGACGGTTGAGCTCTTTTTTGGTGCCAATGACTGCTACTGTCCCGTGAGCGCATCACCTGACGCATTCCAAACAAAAGTCATGGCGCCTCCTCAGTCCCGAGAACGGCATCTCTGTCTGGTAGCAAAATCATCTCATCTAAGGCCTGCACGAAAGAAACGGCTATGGATTTTTTTCTTCACAAGGACCTCCCAGCCTTCCCTGGCGCGACCATCGGTAAGCAGATGTCAGGAACCTCGGCATGCATGGCACGAGAAAATCCAATCAAAAATTAAGCCGAAGCTTTGGTGCCAGAACCTAGTTGCCTTGATCCTGCCCCCCGAATTTATAGCGTTGCGTCTGCTTGAGGTCTTGGGTCTTGCGGCGTGACGGGGTGACATTGGGCAGCACCATCTGAACCCACACCTTTACGTACGAATCCAAAAAAAATCTTGTCTTTGTTCGTACAAAGTTTGCAGAAGACACATGGAAAACACAGAGACCGTTCAGTAATGAACAGAGGGTGGGGGAAGTAGGAACGACAAGGCCGTGGGTAGTAATGGTGAACAGGGCGGACAATATCAACGCAAAGAAATTGCATGTCAGAAAACACTTTTGGAGCCTCTGCCTCCAAGCCATGATATTTCTTATTAAGACTTAGAAGAGCTGTGGTATTTCTTGTCAAAGTTCTCAGCTTCAACTAGAGAATGTTGTCCCGAAAGCCTTTTTGGCTGAGTGCGTAAGACCTGATACAACCGTGCAATTTTAGCAAAACGAACTTCACGACATCGATCCATCCATTTACGATAACGCCTTGCATCACAACATCCATCACGCAAAGACGATGACGACAACCTTACCGAAGACCACCTTGCGCAGAGGGTCGTCGTTCGCGCCCAGAATTTCGAGGACGCTCCACTCGCCAGCGACACGACAAGCCGGGACCACCTAGAAGGTCGTCATTCGCGCCGAGGATGTCGAGGACGCTCCACGCGCCAGCCCTACGACAAGCCCAGGACACCGAGAGGGTCGTCATTCGCGCCCAGAATTTCGAGGATGCTCCACGCGCCCTACGACAAGCCCAAAATCGAGAGGGTCGTCGTTCGCGCCGAGAATTCCGAGGACGCTGCTGCTGTATTTCTTATCAAAACGTAGGGGAGCTGTGGTATGTGTTATTGGCTGTGGTATATCTTGTTAAGAGTTCATGCAGCCGTGATTAACATGAATTTGACGAGCTGTGGTAGAAATACCGCACTCAAGCTTTTCAAAAGACATACCACAGCTCCTTATTCTTCATCTGGAATACCACACCTCCTCTAATTCTTAATAAGAAGCACCGCAGCTCCCCTAATTCATACTAACAAGCTCCACAGCTCCTCTAAATATTGATAAGAGACGGAATACCACAGCCCTCTAATTCGTAATAAGAAATACCACCGCTCTTCTAAGTATTAATAGGAAATACCACTAGACCCGTCCGAATAACAACAAGGGACACGTATGTTCGCGTTGTCAGGGTCTGAAAATTCGCAGCAACGTAGGGATTGAGTTTATCTGCAACCATATCCGCAAGTCTCGATAAAATATGACCACAACTTCTCTAATTCTTAAAAAAGAAACACCACAACTCCTCTAATTCGTCAAAAGAAAAATACCACACGTCCTCTATTTCTTGATGAGAAGCACCACAGCTTCTTTCATTCTTAATCCGCCGACCCCAAGGGCGGTGCCCAGCAGGTGCATTGACTGCCAAAAAGCAGAAACTAAAGGTACGGGCTTGAAGGAGCCCTCTCAAGGCTCTGCAGGTTGGGGGCCTAGGAGTTCCTGTGGACCAAGGGCTTCAAAAGTGGGAATTGGTTGGGAAAGGGTTTTAAGGACTTCTCCGGCTCTGGTAGGGGGTATCGGAGCCCTTGTAGACCCTTTCAACGTAAAGTAGGTTTAAAGTGGGACCGGCTGTTTGTAGGATGACAGCCCCTGCAACGCCTCGGTAGGGGCCTTAGAGACAAAGATTGGAATCGGTTGTTTTTTGGAGGGCAGCTCTTGGGGTGTCCGGGACCTCTTCCAGGGTAGGTTGCTTGGGACCTGATGAACCGGCAAATCGGCTGATTTTTGGAAGCAGCCCCTGCGAAGCGCCTTGGTAAGGGTTTTAGGGACCTCTCCTCCGGGGGGTATAGGAGGCTTGGGATTGGGAGCCTCTGCTTCTTAACAGCTTCAAAAGTGAACCCTGCGTTTTGGGACCTCTCCCAAATCTCTGGGGGTAACGGGCTTAGGAGCCCTGTGGACCCTTTATAACACAAAGTAAGTTTTTTGAAAGGTTTTGGCTGTTTGTTTGGAGGGCGGGTCCTGGAGGGCCTAGTAGGACCGCTCCCAAGAGGGGCGGGGTAGTATGCTTCAGTAGAACTTGTCAGCCCAAAGTTGGTTTTCAAAAGTAGCAGCCTTTGGAGGCCGTGTCAGAATAAGGGGGTATCGGAGCCCGTAAACTCCTTCAAGGTCAAAAAATTTATTATGGTCCTTGGGGCTTCGGTAGGGGCCCACGGGACTTCTCGGGAGTTTTAAGGCCACCGGGCAGAGTTTGCAAGGCCTTGGTAAAGGATCTCTCCCAGGGTCTCGGGTAGGGGGGCTTGGAACCGGCTGTTTTTGGGAGGCCAGATAGCGGGCAGGGAGGGGTTCTGGAAGGGGTGGGGGGGAGGGGAGGTGCTGGCCTTGCCTATTTACAAACCCAATTGTCATTTGCATACGATTTACAAACCTATTTACAAGCCCTTTCGAAACACCCTTACAGGACCCCAGCAAAAACGCACTCGCTCTTTTACTTTCGAGATGGCGGAAATCCCTGTCGTAGCCGGAGAAGACCTCCTGCCACCAAGCAGGCTCCTCTTTCCTAGGTGAAAGACTACGTTCACCCCATCCAGGAAACTACTGGCGCCCGCCAGTCTTCCTGTCGGGGTAGGGAGGGTGGGCAAGGCACTTCAAAATTGCCCCCCCTTT
>CAJNIZ010009925.1:0-11948 GCA_905231905.1 Symbiodinium pilosum
TGATTGGTTTTATAGGGACCCATCTATACTAATATTTTTCAAAGGTCTCTAAAGGCCAACAAGCTCATGTTTCATAATAGCGTAAGGAGGACCCCACGAGGACCGTGCCTTTGGCATCTCAGCCCTATTCCCTGCACCCTTCGCCCGGAACCCAACGTAGGGTTGGGGGTTAGGGCCTAGAATTTAGGGTGTAGGGTTGTCGATCCAATCAATTTCGACCCTAAACCCCCCTCATAGCGCCTACATCACCCAACTAAAGCAACCCTATCTGAAAGCTTCTATGCAACCCTCTCACCCCCACACCTCATCAACAACATCAACATCCTACGTGAAACGCGAAATTCTAAATCCTAACCCTAGTAGACTCTACAAAACATGGACACCAAGCCCAGGAGGGCGACGCAAGGGGACTTCAGATCATCGCTAGGTCGTCGATGAACATTGGCGAGGCTAGGGTTCTTTGAGGTGTTTAGGGTATCCCTACGACGATTACCACTACTATTACTAATTACTATGACTATTACTCTTACTAACAAGTTGTTCTATCACTATTGCTATTTCTCTTGCTCTCACTCTTACTCTTACTCTTACTAGTCCTACCATTACTACTACTATTATTGCTATGACTACCACGGTTTTTGTTACTATTACTACTGCTATGACTATCACCATTGCTACAACTCTTACTCTCACTCTTACTTTTACCCTTACTATTCTTAACGTTGCTATTAGTGCTGCTATTATTGCCATTCTCACTTTTCTTCTCACTATTTGCGTTTAGGATGTAGAGTTTAGAGGGTTTAGCACATTCCGGGGTTCAACATGTTTAGCGCTTTAAGGTTGCCAGGGGAGTCTGCCAGGGAAAGCGCGGCCAACAAAAACCGGGATAAACCTCAAAATCAGACCCGGGTTCAGCGTCTTGGGTTTAGGCATATGAGCTATAGGCTAAACTCCTAGTATCCACCTTAGCAACCCCTATAACACTCCCCCATATAACCCTGCCTGAAAGGAATGCAGAGTATAACTCATATGAGCTATAGTCTAAACTCCTTAAAGGGGGCATATGTGGGGGATTATATAGGGACTACTATAGGGCTTATTAAGGGGGATACTAGGAGTTTAGACTATTGCTCAAAAAGGACCCCCCACCCTGTAATAGTGGTATAATAGGAATATAAGAGGACCCTAACATAATCCCTATTATCCCTTATAGTCACTATTACTGGGTGGGGGGTCCACCTAAAGTATAACTCACAACTCATATGGAGGCTTAAGCCGTCCTAAGTGTTTCAGGCTACAGGAGATGAATGACACGTTGAGTGAGGGGACTGTAGAGGCAGAAGAAGGGGAAGGGTTTAGGGTGTAGGGTTTAGGGGTTTAGGGTTTAGGGTTTAGGGTCAGAGTTTTGCGTTTGGGGATTAAAAAGAATGTGGTTGAGTCGAAGGGCTCAAAAGGTGGAATGAAGGAAGGTGGGGTATCGGGAATAATCCCCCAAAATAATAGAGTATATAGACTAAGGATCCTTTAGCCCACCTACCTTCCTCCCACCTTTTGAGCCCCCTGATTGAGGGGTTCTAGAAGGGCTGGAGGGTACAGGTTGGAGATCTCATTGCGGAGGTGCTTTGGGGCAGCCTGTGGGGAACGAGGGTAGACAGGGGCTCTTGCTGAACCTAAACCGCGAACATAGGTAGAATAATCGTCTTAAAGCTCTTGGTTTTGTGCCATTACTGCCCTAAATCCTAAACCCTAAACCCTAAACCCTAAACCCTACGGAAGGAACTGCAACAACAAAAGGAGGACTTCGAAAGACAAAAATGGAACTATGAGCTGGCCCTGCATGAGGAGGACCTGCGGCACCAACAGGAGCAGGACAACCACAACTGGCAAGTCATGCAGGAGATGGAAGCTAGTCAAGTGGCTCAGGCGTGGGATGACTGGGTGGTATGGGATGCCATGCACTGTGGCCCCCCTTCTCCGAAGCGCCAACGAATGATCATGCACCTGCGAGTGGAGGCAGACAATGTGGTGCAGGAGAAGCTGACCCTGTGGACGAGACCGAATATGCCGATTACCATGGGGCTCACTTGGTCGGTGGAAGATGAGCCCGCTGGACGGGCGACGTCGGCAAGCTCGTCGAGTACGCAGATGGTGGAGCCGACTAGGGTGGCGCCTGAGAGCAGTGAGCAGGCTTCAAGGGTCTTGCAGCGCGGACAGAGAGTGAGGATTGAGATAGGGGACTTGGGAGATTTCCTTGTGAGTTCGGAGGGAACCAGTGTTTATCAGGCATGGAGTGCCCAGGGCTTCAGCAACGAACAAATCCGTGATTTGTACGGAGAGCATGTGCTGGAGAGTTTCATAGCTCATCGCCTGATGACGTCACAGGGGGCTGAGTGAGTGTGGACAATGAACGAACAATCGCCTGGGCTTCGGCTCGTTGTGTCGTGCAGACGCAAAATAGGTGCGCAAAAAAAAAAAACCTAAACCCTAAACCCTAAATAGGTGTTTCCATTTTCTTTTCCATTATCCCTCTATAATCCCCAAATATAACCCATGGAGGTGGCCCCAACCTGGGATCCTGAAATCTGTCAACCCTACGACCTGAACCAGGCCCAACCTTGAGGGCTTAAGGGGTTTAGGGTTTAGGGTTTTAGGGTTTAGGGTTTTAGGGTTTAAAGGGTTTAGGGTTTAAGGGGTTTAGGGTTTAGGGTTTAAGGGGTTTAGGGTTTACCCAAAACATCATTTGTACTATAGTCTAAACTCCTTAAAGGGGGGTTATGTAGGGGACTTTATAGGGGACTACTATAGGGGTTACTAAGGGGATACTAGGAGTTTAGCTTATGGCTCACTTGGCGAGGTGGGTGCTGGTGGACTTGCAGAATCTCCTCCGGTACTCCTCCACGCGAAGGTCGGAGATGGAGGGACATTTCACCTACGACTGGGTTGCTGTTAAGAGTTTAGGGTTTGGGTTAAGGAACGAGGCAATCCAGCCTGATCCATTCCCATTTGAGGGATATAGGGTTTGGGGTTTAGAGTTTAGGGTTAGGTATGGGCTTCAGGGTTTAGGGTTTAGGGTCTTCGAAAGAAATTCAGGGGTAGTTGTACTCTTGTAAGGCTTATATACACAATCCTTGTTTATTCCATGTCTCCCCATAGAAGCCTTTTTTTAGGCGGTACAGTAAGGGTATACACCCAGTAACTCGCAAATAACCCTACTCCCTAAATCCTAGACCTCTCAATCTGAAAACTCCCTGAACCTCTTGGATTAGGATCCGGGCTTGGTTTAGGGTCTGGACGGGTTCAGGAACCTTGGTCCTAAAAAAACCCACATAACCCCCATAATCCCCACATAACCCCTACACTCCCCGTATAATCCCTATAACCCCCATACAACCTCCTATAATCCCAAGATAACCCCTATAACCCCCATCTAACCCCCTACAATCCCTATCTAACCGTTGTGATCCCCATCTTACCCCCTAGCATCCCCAGATGACCCCTATAATCCCCATATAACCTCGAGAATCATAACCCCATAACCTCCACCAAAGCCCCTATAATCCCCATATAACCCCCATAACCCCCATCTAACCCCCTACAGCTATACTCCCCATACAATCCCTATAACCCCTATACAACCTCCTATAACCCCCATCTCACCATAACCCCTATAATCCCCGTATAACCCTAAACCCTAATTCCTAACCGCTAAACGCTAAGCCCTAAACCCTAAACCCCATATAACCCCCACAACCCCCTTTCACCCCTCAGGAGCTAATGACAGTAGCAAGGTTGGGCTTGGGTGAGTCGGCAGGGGATCTTCTCGAGAATTGAGGACATGGAGAGTAGCAGCACCAAGAAAAAGTAACAGTAAACAGTAATAGTCATAATCGTAGTAGTAACTAATAGTGATAGTCATAGTAATAGTAATTAAGAGTGTGCTTCGAAGTCCGAGAGAAATCTGTTTGTATGGGTTGCGGTTTTGCACCCATTGCCGTCGGCTCGGTTCAGAGCATGAGTAAAAGTTGGCGATTTGCTGTGGTTTGTTGATGTTTACGGCAGAGTAGGGTAGCAGATCATGGACATAAGCCTTCTAGAGCCCCCAAGGATAGTACCTACATTCCTTCCCCACCATACTTTGAACACCAATCAGTCGGGGCTGGCGCTGCGAAGGCTTGGCTTTGGATCAAGTTTTTTCCCCACCCTCGCAGTGGGATTGTTGATTGAAGTAGATGTTGTCCTCGCCCGACTGGAAGCTGACTTTAGTGACCAACCACCAAATATCCCTGCAGTGCCCAACCGCAAAGTACCCCTGCAGTGCCCAACCACCAAGTATCCCTGCAATGCCCAACCACCAAGTATCCCTGCACTGCCCAACCAATGAGTATCCCGGCTTTGAATTTCTCAGAATCGGCGGCCCTGTTGCGCTCGTGCGGCGTCAATAAGCACGAACTCGAGGACTTTTTTGCAGTACGTGACGGTCCCGTCCCGAGGTGCACGATTGCTTTCCACGCGATCGCGATGGTATATATATATATATGAGCTATAGTCTAAACTCCTTAAAGGGGGGTTATAGGGAATTATATAGGGGACTACTATAGGGTCTATTAAGGGGGATACTAGGAGTTTAGACTATAGCTCATATATATATATATATATCTCACAATGCCCGGGGGGCCAAAGTTCAAATGGTTAGTCGGCAGCGTACCGGCTTCCTTTTCCCTTGCCATCCTCCAGTAGGTTCATGTATCCCATACGGATTCCTTATAAAACACAAAATCAAGGTACACTTAATAGTTTCCATATTCTTTTCCATTATTCCCTATACCCCCCCCATTTTATACCCTAACTTTCGGTATAAAAATCAAGAATGACATGGTGTGGACTATTATTGACTTCTACTTTGCCTCCTATAGGAACCCAAACTCATTCAGATGTCTAGGAGTCTAGCTTAGCAGCACCCCCCACCCTGTAATAGTGGTATAATAGGAATACAAGAGTCCTCATTTTCCTTTATAGTCACTATTACAGGGTGGGGGGTCCGCGTAAAGTCTAGCAATTACCATCAAGCAACATCGCCAGCTTGAGGTTTTCCTCCAAGAGCCTAGGACTCCAGAATTAACAAGTAGATCTTAGGTGGACACCCCACCCAGTAATGGTGACTATTATGGATAATAAGGGTTATATTAGGGTCCTCTTATATTCCTATTATACCACTATTACAGGGTGGGGGGTCCTCCTAAAGTAGATCTTGAGAAGAGTATGCGGGATTTCGCATCATCCGAGATTTCGTCCAGACTTGGGTGTGTTCGTTTCTCGTGCTTACGGTTTAACAGTAGCTGAGTTTCCTTTCCTGGCGAACGCGGGAAATTTGAGGAAGAATAAGATGATACCAGGGAGTGTGCAGGCGAATCCTTAGGCAGAGTCTCTCCCGCTCATGTTTTTTGGTTAGGGTCAGAGGGTATGCTTGGGGTATGCTTTTCGTAGTTACGCATGGCATGCTGCTAACGGTCCATCATAACAACGATCAAGCCTGCAGTGTTTTTATTGATTTCGCAGCTTACATCAAACGTTAAAATTGAGTGTGAGATGAGGGGCTTCAGGGGAATATGGGAGGGTCCAAGGCGCGAATATGCTGGGCATAATTTCGAACTAAAAAATGGTAGAACATGGCGAGCAGCTACCACGTTCAACACGACCCCAGAAAGAAATTCCTTTGCGACAGTTGCTCATGAAACAAATCGGCGGATTACGCTTCGGAAAAATCCGGCAGTGGAGGATTAGGCATGTGGCAAGCACACACTGGAAGCATGCGGGTCACAAGAGGATTCCCCTAAACCTATAAACCCTAAACCCTAAACCACTGCCCAGGGTTTGGACTTGGTTGTGTCTTATGAATTTATGTATTTAAGACCTGTGCACCGAATCCCTGCAACAAACCTAGGCCTGAGGGTCCAGGTACCTAATAATCACATACTTACCCATAAGCTGTACTATAATTACTATCCCCTAAAATCAAGTACCTAATTATTGGGTACATGGACCCTAAACCCTAAACCCTGAACCCTATATAACCCTACAAATCCCCTTTACAGAGGACCTAATTATTGGGTACATGGACCCTCTAGGTAGGCTACAGTCCATGTGTAGTGTCCAGGTGCTATCACCCTTCCTCCATGGGGATTTGCAGATCACCTTCTATGAGGTCTTCCGGTGGATGGACAAAATTCTGCATGACTATGCCTAAACCTTATGATTTCGTTCCTTACTTGGAGGCTGGTGTAACTTCGTTTTTGGTTAAAAAGGTTTCTGCGGTATAGCTCTCCTCGTCCGCTGGGGCAACCAACGTAAAGCCAATTGCACTTATGAGTAGTTATAGTCCCGCTTGGGTAGATAGAGTATGGGATAAGTGGGGATCTTATTATAATATATCCAAAGCCATATTCTATCTACTTAAGGGGGACTATAGTTACTCATTTGCGTGGACATTCCTTAGTTATAAACCTTAAACCCTAAACGGTGTTTCTCGTGGCAGGGGAGAGGGCAGGAATGCGATGGGGCCAATTACCATAGAGCCAAGTTAACGAGAAGGCTTTGCTAACCCCAGCCCCTAGATCAGCATTATTGCCACAACCCTAGCTTTAGTGGGAGTCGGGTTCCGGAATCTTTTTGTTGAAGAGAATATGATCAAAGGATGAAACGATAGTTGCTTCTAGACTACCAACTCCCAAAGCGCAGCTATCTTTGTTGCTCTTGCTTGGAACAGTATATGGTAGATTCCTCGAATACGGGACCCGATATAGACCCCAATATATTATAATCCTTATTATGGGGACCCCCAAAAAGGTCCTCCCGATTTTGGGAAACTTTAAACTCATATGTATACATATATATATATACATATACATATCTATATATATATATATGATTGTAACCTATATATCCCTTTAAAGGGTACTCAGGTACCCCTAATCTAGGAAAAAAAACCGACGGCTCATGAAGTATTCGGGCGTGGGGAGGTTGATTAAGAGGGGAAGCGGAATTCCCTCAAGACTTGCGATAGTCAGATAGTCAGGGGTCACTATAATCCCTACATAACCCCATTATATACTACTTTCCATTTTCTATTCATTATCCCCATATAATCTCATAAAACCCCTATAAACTACCATTATAGTAGTTTCCATTTTGTTTTCCATTATCCAGGGGTTATCTTCAACCCGAAGTCAGTGCCAGGGAGTGGGCAGGGGTTGATCATAAAGGGGAAAAGCTTCAGGCTTTAAGCTGTCTGTGGGTTCTCAGCTTGTTTAGTGGAGTTTCTAGGGCCCCGTAATTAACCCTAAGGCCCTAAGGGTCCATGTGCCCAAAGTCATATACTTCCCCAAACCCGTACTACAACTACTTAGACAAAAAATCCCAGGTATCCAATTAATTGCTAGGCACTTGGAACCATAGGGTAAGGTTATACATACGCTAGGCCTCAACCTCGGGTCTCATGGGTGTTCCCACCCTAAACCCTAAACGCTAAACCCAACATCCCAATTCTTAGTAGCTCGCCAAGCACCTGCTTTACACTTTTGGGGTTCTTGTATTCCCATCGGACTAAACAACGTGTAAACTTTTTAGGGGCCAGGGAACTCAGCAATTAGGAATTCCAAAAGCCCACCAAAGCCTCACCTGGCATATCCTTAAAGCGTAGAATGCAGAAGGCTGAATTAGCAAGCAAGGTTATCCAATTTCACCCTTATTGACATACAATCTTGTAGTCTATTCCATTCTAAGCCCGCCAAACCCTAAAGTGCCATTTTCTCGGCATTTAGGCAGCTAGGTAAGGGTTGAAGGTTCCCACACCCCGCACCTACCAATCGCTACACCTGACAACCCACTGAACCCTAAGCTGCAGTATACGTGGAGGGTCATTGGGACGTAGTAAGTAGGTGAAGAATTAAGATAACTGGGGTTACTTTATGGGCTATAGGGGTTATTAACCTACTTACTAAGTTCCCCCGGACTCTCCAAGTATGGTCTACCTTTCCTAAATTTCCAACCGTTTTGGCTGACAGTAGCTCATTTTTTGCTCCAAGTAGGCTAATGAACGGCTAGGGCCCAATGTTGGTTGGCGTTGTGCAGACGTAGAGCCCCATGGGAGTAGTGCAGACATATACGGTAGCATCTTAGTTGAAGCTCCCCCAAATTGCACACCTTTTTTTTTACATTCCCCAAACCATGACAAAACTATATCTAAACTTCTAAAGCTAAAGTCCGACATGCTTGATGCTAGGACGGGCAGCCGATCGCAGAGCCACGTCCTTTGCCGGATGGCCGGGGCCTCGGGTAAGCTGGGCAAAACAATGGCGGTGTAGAGTTCTGGGTTTAGGGTTGCTCACCCTGAAGTACAGTTAAGCTTTTGGGAATATAACCAGACATGGCCCAAACTCAGACTTGTGAAGTAACATGATTTGCAGCTGCTAATGGGAGGAGTGGAGGGAGGACGAGGTTAGGGAGGGATGAAGATTCATGGATAGAGAAAATCTTGCGCGTAGGGACCTGAGTTTGAGTGTACAAACACCCTAGGCATCCTAAAACCCAAAAGGTACTGTACCTTAAGTGAACATCCTGGCCCTAGACCTCAGAATCTCAACCCTAAACCTTAAGTCCCTAAGCCTAAACCTTAAGTCCTAAACCCTAATGAGATCAAGACCCAGGAAATGGCTATGCGGCTATGGTTGGCCCGGTCCGGGCTAATGCCTTCTACGAGGCGCAGGTTTCAGGCTTTGGGGCTGTAGGGATATTGGGAATACTCCGTAGGGTGGTGTTTCGGGTTTAGGAAGTAAGGTTTAAGGGCTGGGGAACTAGGGGCTGAGGAGTTTAGGGTTTAGATGGTTGACTGCTCCTTGTTGAATTCAGACATTTGAAGTTTCGGGGTTGAGAGGGTTAGAGTGTACTGTCCGCAAATAAAGCACGCCTCAAAGGCCTATGAAGATGTCTTTTCTTGGAAATAAGTATCGCTAAACCATAAACCCTAAACCTTGGGTACTGCTCCCCGTGACTAACAGTTGGATAATAATTCTAATATGGTTATATATAGCCCTTAATCAATAGGATCCCTAATACAGACTGTTACTGGGGGGGGGCAGTACCCAACCTAAACCCTAAAGCCATTACGGAAGATTACATTCCTTATGTGAAATACTATGCCCCAAAAGGAGGATAGAATCTTACTCTATAATGGGTACCATAGACCCTAAACCCCTAAGTTCCATGCTTGCTTGACTGATAGGATGCTTACATTGCTTCAGGGCTCGCGTCGGCTTGGAGTCTTGGAGGGTCCATGTATTCAATGATAGGTCCCCTTTAAAGGGATCTATAGGGGTACACAGAGATACATGGGGTTTAGGGCTTAGGGCCCATGTAGTCAAATAACTAGGTCAGAGCAGCTTAGTGTAAGGGTTCAGCACGGGATGCATAAGGGTTCTATTTCTATACATATTATGGGATTTCAGGTCTACTTACTAAGCCCCCCGGGCGCCCCAAGTAGCGTCTAGAGGGTTTAGGTGATAAGACAACCCTGCGCACAAGTGCAGTAGACCTACCCAATTGTGAGTACAAAGATATCAGGACCTCAGGTACTGAAAGACAACTCGTTGAAATGATTTAGGGCAGTTGTCTTGTTTTGATCAGAACTATTTGTTGTGACCAGACTCAAACCTTGCCGGGCTCCCTCACCAAACAGCCCAAACCCCCCCCTCCATTCCCTAGGCCCTACACCAAACATCTCTTTATGACAGAGGTAAATGGACCTATGGACCTGCAATGGCACCCGTGTTTGACACCACCAGAAAACATTATTTGGGTTGCTGCTAAGGACCTGCAATGAAGTTACCACAAAATGGATATGCATGTATATATATATATAGATAGATATAGCCCACACATGACCCCGGTTTTCATTTATTTTTCCAGCTTCTGTGCCAGTTGAGTTTCCATTATCCTGGCCCATCATAGTCAAACAGTCCTCAGGTGGTTCTCTTTCATACGCCCAAGAAGCCATCGACAAGGTGGCAAGGAGTACCGGGATTGGGTCAGGAACATGGAACCGCATAATAGGGCAGGACATTGCCCTTTTTAAACGCCCCTTTTGTGGGTTCCACTTTGGGTCAGTCACCTGTACGGTAACAGTAACCCTAAACCCTAAGCCCTAAACCACAGAAGCTAGTGGATGTTGCTTCAGCACCTGTTCTTTGGTACGACTCAGGATGTAGGACATCCTCCACCATGAACAGTATGACAGCAATGCTTAATGTTGGGGGAGGCAGTCAGTAGTCTCCACTTTCACACTTCAGGATATAATCTGGGACGTTTTCATGGGGGTCGGCCTATCTTGCCGACAGAGGCCGAGAGGCCATCAAATTTCACAGTTCAGAATTTATGTTAGTGTTCCACAACTACATACAACTACCGTCTTCTGCTTCGGGGGTGACGTGTTTTAAGCCTCCGGCCTAGGTAATGAGAGGATTTTGGTAACTCCAACCCCAAATTAGGACGCGATCTCGCCAGTAGTAGGGGGTTTGGGGTTTAATGTGGGACCCTCTTTAATTTTGGCCCCCCTGCTGACACTCGGGCCCTCAGAAAAATACAAATTACAGTCCCTCACTAAGGGCCCTCAATCATTACCCCTGATCCTCAATATGCGCGCCCCAAAACACATTACATTGGTTTAGGGTTTAGGGTTTAGGGTGGGACCTCTACACTCCAGGTCCAACGTTACTAAAATCCCTTTTTCACAAGGGCTTGAGGGGCCAAGGTCCTAGGACCCTGGCGGGCCCCTACAGCGAAAGAGAACAAACATACCCTCCAAACCCTAAACCCTAAACCGCGAATCTACCCTCCAAACCCTAAATCCTAAACTCTGGGACTCGAATCCGAAAGAGGCCACACCTGCGGTTCCATGTTTGCTTCAGGGATGTTGGTTGAGGGTTTAGGGATCCTTCTTGTCATATGTGCGGCAGGATTCGGGCAGGATAATTCTAAACGCTACTGCGCGCCTGCTTCTGCTCTTGGGGTGCGCAGAAATTCCTCGCAGACCCAGGGGGGGAAGGGGTTCGGATTGTGGAAAATCCAAAAATGCTTACCGGCCCCAGTCCCAAGCGCTGAAGCCCAAGAGCTTATAGACCCAATAGGGGTTATATAGGGGTAATGGCAAAGAAAATGGAAACTACTATATTACAATAGGGTATATATTGGGGTTATATTGCGGTTATATTATGCCTTAAAAGTCCCTGCAATTTCCTCGCACGGGAGGAGGCGGGGTGGGGTTGCTATGCCCTGATGAATCTGATCCCTTCATAAATCCTGCGCCCTGAACTTGTATTCCCAAGCTCCAAACCTGAACTGCAGCTCACAATGTTTTGAATTCCCCTCCATGGTGAATGATCTATACATTCAATTAAGGCAAGAAGGAGCCTGTGCCAGAAGAAGTTGCACAGCAAATGATCGATGCAGAAAAACATCAGTCGAAGATGCACCACGCTTGCCGTGGGCATTGGAAATCCTCTACGTTGGTAGTGTCGGTCAAGAGGAGGGGGAAGGCGACTAGCCAAGAAGTTTGGAACTACTTCACAGCTGAAGACCTGGCCAAGCATTTGAAGTCGCAAGAGCTTGCAGCCGACCTGATCCGACGTCACAAGGAGCAAGAGAAAAAGCTACCAGCGGCCCAGAAGGGAACGTTCATGAGGAAGAGTCTCGAATAGCGTTATGGGGTTTCAAGGGGCCCAGACCCCTAGGTTTCCGCAAGCTCCAGAAATCCAGGTTTCAGGCATTATTGTGCCGCACGTGACAGGACGTTGTTGCACACATCACGTTGACATGTTTAGGGTTAAGGGTTTTTAGGGTTTAGGTGTTTTAGGGTTTGGGCATTTTAGGGTTTAGGGTTTTTTAGGGTCAGGGGTTTT
>CAJNIZ010009926.1:0-12773 GCA_905231905.1 Symbiodinium pilosum
ACGGCTCAAAGCCAAGACCCGTAAGAATAAGGTGCTGTGCTCCACTCGCTGCTCCAAGGCAGTAGCAAGTTCAGCATTGACAGTGTCAACACACCTGTCTAAGCGGTCGGCAGCTTCCTGTGTGCTTTGAGCAGTGGGTAGCAAATGCAACAAGGAAGTTGGCATTTCTGCAATTAAAGCAGCGATGCATGACTGGAATTTTTTTGATCGCAAGCGACGGGGGTGAAGCGCCTTGCGATGGTGAGGGCGTTGCATCTGTCATGTCAGTCACCGCCCTGGCGCCGCATCCTGATCAGCGCACACTTGCATGGCCAAAGGCTGAACGTGACAAGCAGACAAACGAGGCAGAGACCATTGATTATGCAGAGCGGACAGACTTGTCGGGTCAGCGAAGTTGTATCCCCGATCTACCTCCGACTCCAGTATCGGTGTCATGTTGGAGGCAAGCGCAGAGAATGATGAACACCCTTGCCTGCAAACCAGCAGAGCAGTTTCGTTCCAGTGAGCAAGACTGGCTTCGGGGCTGGAGCAATCTGAACTCCTCAAGCTCAGCGCAGTCGTTCATCACATGAGGCCTGGTAAGGCAGTTTGATCTCTGTTGTAGCTGACAAGCTGAGCATGTCTTGGCATCAGTTTCTCTTTCTACGCGGGCTCGGTTGCATGGGCAGGGGAGAATGGGGGAGGACTGAACTCCAGTAGGGTCGCCAGCAACATATGTGACCAGCATGTGGTCCAGACACGGTGGTGTCAACGTATACTGCCTCATCTTTTGTCCTAGACTTCTGCAGGAGCGTCCCCACATGGCAGATCCGACTCATGAGGTTCTTCCCCTTCCCTCTGCTCCTAGTCACTATTCAGTGTGTGTATCAGACTCATTGGGGTCTGCTGGAAGCTTGGGCCGGTCGACTTCCTCTGCGGCAGTTGCATGATGTAAGCCAGCTTGCCACCTCTTGCACTCGTAAGAGATCAAAACTCAGCTGAAATGACCTTGCATGAAACTTACTTTGCTGTACGGGTTTTCGGCCTTGTTGTGCGTGAAGCCACTGTCTCTTGCTGTGCGACCTGCCGAAACATGATGCGACTGCCGCGCCTGCAGTGCTACATCGAATGAAGCTGAACTGTGACTGCCCTGCAGACCTACACAACATCTTCGGGTCGGCGATTCTGTCTACGTGCTGCCAAATAGACCCTCAAAGCAAGCCCCAGTCTTGATCTAGCCTGGAGCATCCTTTGATACACAAATGTCTGCCAGGTGCAAAACAATGCAACCAACCCTCGTCACGTTAGCCATTTCTTCGATCTGCGCCCCCCAGCCGGCAAATACCCACGCGTGGGTGTACACTCTGGTTTGGGTGCAATGCTCCATGTTTCGCACCAGCTTACTGTACATGGACTGCGTGACAAGCTTCAAAAGTCTTGGCGTCATGCTTCTGCCCCGCCAATTTTTCTCCAAGCACACTTAGCAGGCCCACGTCCAGCAGCGCCGGAAAGGCTTGTAGTGGGAGCACTGAACCTCGTGCAGCTCGAGGATCCTGGTGCCCATCACATCGACCATGAACTTCAGTCGCTTGGCATCCATGCACTCCTCGCGGTGCAAAGGTGGCTGTTTTTTGGCAGACATCCCTTATGCAGGACAAAATCCTGCAGGCATGTGGAGAAACAGCCCAACTTTGCATCTTGTACGTGACAGGGTATGCGACCCGCCCCTGGCCATATTATAAGCCATTTTTTCTTCAACTTTAGCACCCGGTAAACCAAGCCCGCTTCCACCTCGTGCTTGGGAGGTGGAACCTGAGAGGGACCCGTGCCTGGGGAGGGGTGGGATCCGGCATCCAGTGGCCGAACTGATGTCTACATGATTCTCCTACAGCCCGTCTACCTCGTTATGTTGCAAACATCCAAATCATAGAGCTTGGCGTGAGCAAAAAAAATAGTACTTTCTGTTGCACGTCGCGCACCCCCTTAGGCGGCCGATAATCATAAAGTTGCCAAGCATGTGCGAGGCCATGTAAACAATCACAATTTGACTTTGCTTCTTCCAGAACAGACTTCAAGGTTGCAAATCCCTGTAGAACAGGAGATCAGCAAGTCTCAAATTCTGCGAAGAAGCAGAAGTTATGTTGTGAATCCCCTTAGAACAGCAGCAAGTCATAAAGCACCTGCGGCAGGGCGCGCCTCATCAAGTGAACACTTTGCCTTTGCCAGTAATTCTGAAGCTGAAGAAGCTGCATGCGCCATGAGATGAGGGGAGTTTCTGGTCTTCAGCGTGCTTTGTGGACACCCAGCACGTTCGACCACTAGGTCTCTGTGCTGATGAACGCAGCTTCGTGAGAGTGACCGGGTGCAGAAAGAGGTTGCGCGTCTCTGCACGGTTGGGAGGTGCGTACAGTGCAGTGTGAAGAAAGTGACTTGACAAGTTTCTGGGCACAGTCGCAGTACATGCAGCTACCTCCCAAAGTGGCAACACTCTTTAAATGAAGAAGGCTGGCTTCGAGAGCAGCAAAGTGGCCCGCACTGAAAGATGCCTGCGACCTGAACCGCTACCTAGAGCATTGTGCCATATGCCTTGTGCGCCTCTTTGAAGAGGGGATAGGGTGGCTATTCCTTTTACGGAAGGTGTCCAGGGTCGCTACAAAACAGGATCTCCACAGACGATCATGACAATAATCCGCAGGCGTTGAACGCTTTCTGCTTACGGAGATTGCACGGCACTTGACGCCATTATCTGCATCCAGATTGTCCGATTTCCTTGTCCGACCCCCCAAGTGCTGCAATGCCTGCAAGGGTTTGGCACGGAGGCCGTCTGCGGATGTTTGCGCTCATCTGCTGAGTGTTGTTGACCACGGCCTGATGGCGCTTGCAAGGTCTGCGCAGCTTTGAGCCCAGTAGCTGAAAGGTGCTGAGGATGTTCAGGCCTCGCCATGCCTTGCAAGCTGGCACGCAGTGCCAAGCCTGCACCTTTACAGTCCACCCCGCTGTCCAGTTGCACGTCTAAGTTCCTGCTTGCCACAAGTTATGGGCGGGCTTGCCTGCTTTTACGCAGTCCTGCCAGATGCACGTGCACGCAGTAGGCCCTTCATCAGCCTTTGTGTACGAACTTTTCTGCTGGTTATGATGGCTGGCAGGCTGCAGGACTGCACGAATAATTCTCGGTGGAGGCATGGGCTAGCAATCCATGTTGCACGTCACGAGCCTTGCACTTGGCTGACTTGGCTGCATGGAGCTTGTGCAAGCTTATGCTTCGGACCCGCAATGCCATCCTTGAATCCTCGCTGTTGCATGTTGTGGTGACTTGTCCACCTGAGTGTAATTAGCACAGGTCAAGGGTCTTCTCAGCTCTCAAGATACGTACAAGCAAACTTACGTTTAAAGGCCATACATAGATTCTAGCAGAGGTTCAAGGCAGGAAAAGGAGTTGTGTTTTGGATTCTGGTTTCATACCGTAATGCGCGGTCGTGAACGTGACTGCTTGCCCCTGCTTTCCGCATTGTCTGCATTGCCATTAAAGAGTCTACCTGTATGTAACCTGACGAAAACTTGAGCAGTGGGCCTTGCGCAGGGACTGTGCCAGAGATTCTACGCAGCCGATGCACTGTGCAGCTCCAACAGGAGGACTTCAATCTCCCCAGCCTGTCCCTGCAATGTTTGGTCTTCTGCGATTCCGAGACCCTGGCCTTGCCAGGCTCGGCCAGTACATGTCCTCTAAGTAAGCTGAAGCAAACAGCTTGGCTCATGGGCTGCTGCAAGTGCAACATGCGCGCCGCCTGTTCCATGTCCTCGGGCACCTGCAAGACATTGCGAGACTGCCTGCTGCTTTCTTTCACGCAGACACCTTACCATTGACTGTTCCTGCCGCAAAGGCTCACCGATTGCAAAATGCAGGACAGCTCCATCATGCCGTCTAAAGCAGAGTTGCCTCCTCCTCCTCTCATGCAGCATGCTGCCTACAGGCAGGTCTGTGTCAGCATCTTGACATGTCAGCCAACGCTAAGCGTAAAACCTGGCGACCGATGGATCCTCCGTGCAAGCAGCAGAAGACATATTGGCCGGATTCAGAGTGGACAAGGGATTCCCGGACATTGCCCAATCCTGTTCATGCCCTGGGAACCCAATCTTCTTCACTGCAATGCCTGCAAGGGTTTGGCACGGAGGCCGTCTGCGGATGTTTGCGCTCACCTGCTGAGTGTTGTTGACCACGGCCTGATGGCGCTTGCAAGGTCTGCGCAGCTTTGAGCCCAGTAGCTGAAAGGTGCTGAGGATGTTCAGGCCTCGCCATGCCTTGCAAGCTGGCACGCAGTGCCAAGCCTGCACCTTTACAGTCCACCCCGCTGTCCAGTTGCACGTCTAAGTTCCTGCTTGCCACAAGTTGTGGGTGGGCTTGCCTGCTTTTACGCAGTCCTGCCAGATGCACATTTGCAAGCGGCAGGTCTCTGCTGAATACTTAGAGCACACGCGATTTCGCGGTGCAGCTTCCAAGTACGGAGGCTTAAGACTCGCAGTGCAGCAAAGAACATCGCTACGCTGAATGTGCGGACTCGCATCACAGCTTGCAACTCGTCTAGCCAGGCCCGCTTTGCAACTGCTCGCGTGAGGCCTTTGCCCACCGACTCTTTCTTCAGACTGAACACTGCTTTTGTTTGCGGATGTTAGCGGGCACCTCTTGGAAGGGGTCAACCATGGCCTGAGGGCGCAAGCAGGGCCTAGCTTTGAGGCCCGCGGGGATGGCAGCCGAAAAAAAAAAATCATCTCTGAAAATATTCCAGCCACCCCACAAGCTGGAACGCACCCGATGCAGTATCAACGGCAGCCTGGCACGCAAGATACGCAAGTTAAAAGTTTGAGTTCTCGCTTCCTGCGAGACTTGGGGTGGGCTAAGTGCCTCTGTACACACAGTCAGCACCACAGCACCGCGTAAGCCTTTTGTACTTGCCAGGTGCCGTGATTACCATCATCACTGCGCGGGGGCAACAATGCTTCTCGTGCTCTGCACCGATTGGCTGTTGATATGTGGCCGGTTCAGCACTTGTGGTTGTGCAGAGGACAGCCCCAACAGCCCGTCTCGATCCCCAAACTACGCTGTGGACGGTGCCGTCTCGCCGTAGAAGCCTGCTGCACTTTGCGTTGCATACCACCCGGCATGACAAGCTACTTTGCATTGCATGCCACTGTGCATGTTGGAAGGCTTGAGCGAAGAAGGCTAGGTGTGCGATGCAGCATGGCGCCTTCTGCGCCGATATGTGAAGGGACCACTCTGGCTGTTGCATGTTCTTGCCACCCATGAAGCCAAAGAATTCGCCGCAGGTAAGCAAAAGCTGAAGACGGGTGTGGCTACGATTGTTCCAGAGCCTCCCATGACTGCAGCTCTTTTGACACACCCCTGGCCCAAAGCATGCAACAGTCTTCGTTTCGGTCGGGTGTGTCTGTGATTCGTTGGCGGTTCGGACTGGTCTCGCACTCCAGCTTTACAGTTCTTCAAGCAAGAATTTTGTGTCGTCGAGCAGACGCGGTGACTTGTGCATATTGAAGTGATGCTGAAAACCGCAGTTCAATGACCACGCATTGGATGCAGCCTTGCTCAGCACGGCGTTTGCTTGACAGATCTGAAACTGCAACTCAGCCAGCGGTCGAATGCTGGCTGGGCACAAGGCTGTGCAAAGTTTGTTGTCTAAGGTCCTTGATGCTTGCTCGCAGATCACTCGGCCAGCTGAAGAGAAGTAGCTTGTGATGCAGGTGCTCAGGATTGCTGAGCTGCGCCAGTAGCCGGTTACGACCAACCCGCATTTAATGTGACCCGCTTTCGCCAACCATGCGGCACGAAGCATTCTTCAATAGGCGTAGCTCGTGCTCAAGACGGGTGTGGCTATGATGTTTCCAGAGCCTTCCATGACTACAGCTCCTATGAGACTCCCCTGGTCCAAAGCATGTAGCAGTCTTCGTTTTGGTCGGGTGTGGCTGTGATCCGTTCGCGGTTCGGACTGGCTTCACGCGCTGTTTTGCCGTTCTTCTAGCAGGATGTTCAGGATCTGTGGCTTTTCCTGCTGTTCCTTTTACTTTTCACCTGATGCCGAAAGCTCAAAAGCAGAAAGGGGATCAGAATGCCTGTGGACTCAACGCCCAAAATGCCTGACGATTTTTCATGTCGTAGTCTCTGACCTGAGCTAACCCTCAGCCACTGAGCCGGCAGCGCCGCCGCCGGCGAAGGTGCGGGAGGATTTCCCTGACTTGTGCAGTAGCTGATGGCAACCAACTTGTAAGCTAGATCAGCGCACCATCATGCAAGGCCTAAGCCGGCCTCAGTTGCTTGGACTGGTCATGCACGCTCGGGGCATAGGCTATGCCCCGAGCATCTCGCTCGCGGTCAAAGTATAATTCCAGATAATTCCAGGAAATAAGTTTCAAACATGTTCCACATATCATCTGGGCGCAGGCGATCGGTAAGGGATTCCCCTGGCAGGGGCCCTCCGCTCCGCTCCCCTCCGCTCCGCTATTACAAGTATAAGAACAACAATTCATGAACATGGGGTACTTCCTCAACGTCAATAGATATCAATAGTTACCGTGCGCACTGACTTCACTAGCAACCCTGATGGTGTGCTCACAAGTGGGACGTGGCACCAACACACCGTCCATTGAGCACGGAAGGGGCATTTGAAGATCCAGATAGCAAATGAAAGGCAAGTCTACCTGATGCCAGCAGAAAGCGCTTTCTGCCCCGGATCCCGACAGCGGAGAAAAATCTCATGTATGAAGATTGTGCTTAATCGTACTTAGTAGGGAATGATGGAATGGATTTCCGTAGAGTCCCTACAAATCCCTTATAACAATCTCTATATCCCATTACCCCTGTTGACTGCCAGAGAAGATTCTCGCTGGGAGATTGGTTTTTGTAAGAATCCTAAGAGTGCTTGAGCCTGCGTATATTCATAGCGTTTTGCAAGGCAATTTCGATTGGACCGGTATCACGAGGATAGATAATTAATGAGGATTGATATAAAGAAAGATAGAAGGAATTATATAAGATTAGGAGATGCGTCGAGATTATTTGGAGGTTTTGAAAGGGGCGAGAGAGAGAGAAATAAACTAATTTTGGCCTAGAACCCTAAAACCTAAAACCTTAAAACTAAGAATACTTTAATATTACGGTCCGGCCACTTGCGGTTATTTCGCTGGCGCGCGGCCTAGGTTTTCTGGCTCTTTTTTGATATACCTCCTGCGGGATCCCGAAGGACTCTAAAATCTTGGAGATTTTAGAGTCCTTCGGAAAAGCTAGAGGCTTTAAAATCTCTTAGATTTTTGGTGCGGGTAGCGGCTGCTCGGCGGAGCGTATAGACCTGGGACGGAGATATAGAATCTTTTAAAATAATTTTAAGTAGATTGGTCGTATCGATTATCTGCGCGGCGGCTCCTCGGGGGAGATATAAAATTTTTCAGAATCTATTAGATTGATTTATCTCTCCCGCGAGCCGCCGTGCAGATCATCTACGAGAGATAGATGAGACGGAAAACTTGGATTAGATACGAGCTCGCGCAATTCAAATATCGTATAACCAAAAATCTCCTAAGATTTCAAAATATTTCTCTCTCTTTAGCCTATTGCGAATTGGCTCCGTGGCGGCAATCTAAATTCTTTCGGATTCTATATATCACGTGCGGTCTTAAAATATTGATAATTCTTCGAATTCATCATGGGATGGTATATATTATTATTTGATCATCAGATTTCTAATTATAGATTTTCTCTAAATAATTTCCGCTGCTGAAATTATTAGATTAACTCTAATATCTCAATATTATGGCTCGATCATTTCCGATCATTTCGGTCGCGCGCGGTTTCGGTTTTCCGGTCCGCCTTCAAAATGCTGTGCGGCACTATAAAATCTCAGATTTTATAGCGCTTCGGAAAAGCTAGAATTTCTAAAATCTTCGAGATTTTTGGTGTGGGCGGCACGATCAAAATTCTCGGAGATTTTTGGTCGCGTAATCTTGCCGCCTCCGGAGCAATTTTCCGGGAGATTTATCGCTCTTTGGCTAGCTGCGCGGCTGCTCGACAGAGAGCATAGATCCGAGACGGAGAATCAAAATCTTTTAGAATCTATAGATTGACCGTATCTATCTACCGCCGCGCAGATAGCCCAAGAAAGATAAACTGGATATGCGGGGCGCGCGATCCGAATTCTTTGGAGATTTCGATTAATTTCTTGCGCGGCGGTTCGGTATAGATATTGGACGGGGATCCAAAACCTCAGAATCTATTAGATTGGTCGTTTCTATCGCATACGATTCTTCTTATATATTGATTGATCGTCGAGATTCATATACGATCTTATCATTCCGCATGATTTATCTCTCTTTGATTAGTGGGCGCCTATTCCGAGCTTACTTGGAAATTAAATCTGAGACGGAGAATCAAAATCTTTTCGAATTTATAGATTGATTATATCTATTCACGATTATTTATGTATTCCCTCGAATCGTCGTTCGAAAATCTATCAGAATCTATTGGTTGGTCGTAATTTTTTATTACGTGCTGATTTTTTCTATTGATTATTCGTCGAGATGCATATGCGATCTCATATATTCTTTGATTATCGACGCGTTATTTAGAAGATCATATAGATCCGGGATAGAGAATTTATGTATTTTAGAATTTATAGACTGATATGAAGAAATATATGTTCGCCCGAACCGCTGCGCAGATAGCCCGAGAAAGATAAATGAATCGGAAAGACCGATCCAAATCCCTAAGATTTCGAATTGTTGGCTGCTTGCGCGGCGGCTCGGGGGCATACGAAGATCCGGGCAGAGACTTAAAATCTTTCAGAATCTATATAGAATCTACGAATTTAAAATCTTGATAATTCGTCAGATTTTTTATGCGAATTTATATATTTTTTGATCATCGATTTTCTTAATATGAATTTTCTCAAATGAATATTTTCAATTGCTGCAGGCAGCGGATCAAATCAAATTTTAATCAAATCAAAATTGAAATTTCATTGGATTCCAGAAAATTGATACGAAAAATTAGATTCTAGGACGGGCTTCCGGCCCAGATCCCAATTCAATTCAAATTAATTATCTAATCTCTATGATATCTTGAGAAAAAAATCGAGGCGATATTTCGTGCCAGAACCGCCCTTGCTGAGATAATCTATAAGAAATTTAGGATGATTTGGAATGATTCCAAATAATATATAGAAAAATTATCTATCTTCCAATCAATATTCATTCCAATCTTATCTACGATTTAATCGGAAGCCCTCGTCTTTCAAGATATTTTCCTCAGAAGGATTGATATCTTCTTTATCAGATTTTTGAGGAAGATATTTCATATCAAATCTCATTTTATTCGAGAATATCTAAAATTATATTCTTGGAATGAATTGATAATAATATCTCATATTATTCGAGAATATCTAAAAAATTATTGCGGGAACGATCGAGATATCCTTTCAGCTCAATTTTCTTGGATATATTTTTCAATCAGATCTCACGGATCCAATAGATCATATAATCTTTAATCCAATCCTTAAAGAATATATCCAATATCCAGGAAGGCCTAGAGGATATTTGAATTTCATGATTAAATAGATTATTCTATTTATCAGATTCATTCATATCATTTATTCTATTTATCAGATTCATTCATAACTTCATATTATTTAAAGATAGATAGATGAATATAATTCATTCTCCAATCTCATCTACGATATCTTCTTCTAATAATATTCGATTGAGAAGAATCATGAATCATTCTATTTTCTTGAATAAGATTCCTTCGCAGATATTAATCCGAAATCTATCAAATAGATTAATGAATCTTCATCTTCATTCTATAGATCCAAGAGAAATGAATTCTATTTACGAATATATCTATCTCTTCTCATCTTATCTCAAATATAAATATATCTTATTGATTATAATCATATCGCGCATTATTTCTCTATATAGAAATTATTCCATATAATTCTCATTTTCGTGATATTGATAATGATGAATTCTCGATTTCATTATCATCTTTATATTTTTTATCATTTATCATATTCGTATATGATTCTAATCATTTAGATATATTCTATTCTTGATAATCATATCGTAGATTTTTTTGGTCGTCTAAGAAAATATGCATCCTTATTTATTCAATATTTTATTTTCTTTTTTCTATTTTTGATAGAAAAAAGATAGAATCTTCAGAATAATCTAGCTAGAAGAAATCATATCCGAATTATCCGATCCACTGATTTTTGAAAATCGTGATCGCATACGAATCAAATTTTTGGATATTCTTCGCTACTTGAATATTCTGAAATTATATTCTCGCAAGAGATCATTTGATTTTTTTTTTCTCATCTTGATCATCTTGATCATCTTTATATCTGAATTCTTTATCATCTTGATCATTTTTATATCTTCAAAAATTACGTTCCCACTCGATTAATTTCGAAATTTCGTCGATTTTTCTTTATCGAAATCGATCAGAAAGACGATCTCATACGGGGCATTTGGAAAATTTAGATCATTTCTGAATGATGATATCGAGGATATCAATTCTATATCAAATCAATTTCATTCGAAATAGATTTCCAAGATCAAGAGAGCGAGATATAGCGGAATTTCCTTATATAAGATATATATATAAGATTCGTCGACATAATAATTCAAAATCTGAATAACGATTAATTAGAGATTATATCAATTCTATTCAAATTCAATCTATCCATACTCATCTTCTTGATTAAAAAATACGAAGAGAATAAGAAAATCGCATTCTCATTAATTATTTTTTCATTTTAAAATAAAATGAGAGATCTATATAGAATAGCCTTAAAATTTCAAAAAGATTCGCATTCTCGTTCAGAGCATCCTCGTAATTTAGAAGAAAATCATAAATCATCTAGAAGATTTTAAATAGAAATATATTGAATCCTAAAAATCTTGCAGAAGAATATACGTTATCGTACTTAAATTTCAAATCTTATATGCATGCAGACTAGTATCCTGAAGATTTTGAAAAAGAAAATTGCGTTCTCGTGCGGATTATCGTCAATATTCTGATATTTTTTTCATTGGAAAGCGTATTCTCATTATAGAATATCCTGAAAAAATTGATACGTGCTCTCATATAGAATATTCTCGAATCTTCATCATAATTTCTTTCAAAATTATAATATCATATGGAATATATTCAAAAAATATTTCAAAATATATTTGATGAATATTACATTCGTATATAAGAAATCTTCATAATTTCATCGATCTCTCAAATCGTATTTATATGCGGAATATTCTTCGCAATTAGATAATTTTCAATATATATGAATATATATATTAGAATCGTTCTATAACGAGAAATCCGATAAATGATAGACATATGAATCTCGATAATCAATCGATATATAAGATCATCTATGCTAAAGACGATCAATTCTTTCCCATCTGGAGACGCCTCGCAGGGGCATTCAAAGAAAGAGAAATATTTCGAAATCCGGAATTTCCCTCCATATATCCTTTTTAGATTATATATATAGAGGTTTGCGCGGAACATATAAATCCTCGTAGATAAATGCGATCAAGCTATAAATCCTGAAAGAATTTAGCTCTCCATCCTAGATCTATGCAAATAATCAAATAAAGAGAGATGAAGTTTGCAGAAAGCGCGACCAAAAATCTTCGAATTTTAAAAATCTTGAAGAATCCTCAAGAAATATTGCAATTCAAACTAAGCTACGTGCGCGAGCAAAATAATTTCAAATAATCGCAATATATTTTTAATATAAAGAAAAAGCTAAATAATCACGATCATATCATTTCAAATATAAATGCGATAATCAATCAATCCATATATCTCTGCATATATCAAAAAATGGTCAAATTATATCTAGAAATCGCTCTAATCCGAATCTATATATCCTAAATAATCGTCTCATAAATAGTTAAAAAGAAATATTTCGAATTCTCATCGACAAGATTTTTATTCGCATAATATGCGAATCCATTCCAATCTTCCTATCTCTCTTAGATCATCTGCGGCTATATACGAATAATTCATAGATTCTAGAAAATTTTTGCTTTCTATCTCAGATTTATATATTCATCCAAATATCCGCATAATCAATCAAAATAAGATAAATCCCATAACAAATCATTCCAGAAATAAGAACTATATATCCCAAAATTATCAACATTTTTCGCGCCAGAAATCTTGAAGATTTTAGAAAATCTAATTTTCCGAAAATTTCTCAAATATCCAAGATATTAGAGCTTAGAAAATATTCGAGAAGAATCTATTCAAAATGATACTTGAAGAGAAATAGAGAAAATTCGAAATCTAAAAATACGCAGATAAAAAAATAAATCCTTATATCATATTCTTGAGATATATATCAATTCTTATATCTAGCCAAATATATTCATATCCAAAATAAGAGATTCCGGCTCTACTATATATGAGGTTATTTTTCTCTATATTTCCATTAGGGACGTATAAGAGATCATATATATCCTAAAATTCTATAGCCATTTTCAAATTGAAATAATCATCATCCCCATCCCCCCCTCCCATCGTCGTCATCCCCGCCATCTCCGCCATGACCACCACCACCGCCAGCACCACCAGCAGCACCAGCACCACCAGCAGCGCCAGCACCACCAGCAGCGCCAGCAGCGCCAGCAGCGCCAGCAGCGCCAGCAGCGCCAGCAGCGCCAGCAGCGCCAGCAGCACCAGCAGCACCAGCAGCACCAGCAGCACCAGCAGCACCAGCAGCACCAGCAGC
>CAJNIZ010009927.1:433-12536 GCA_905231905.1 Symbiodinium pilosum
ACATACATACATACATGTATACATATACATATATATATATATACATAGACACATATATACATATATATGTAGAAGTCTTTCCCCATAAACCCCTTTGAGGACTTAGATGAACTTTGTCAGGCGCGGAGCGCCAGAGACGGGCGTTTGGGCTTTCCACCAAGCTGAAATCGCACGGCAGCAGCAAGGATCGGCATTGAACACTAGGTTCCTCATGATTTAGGGTTTAGGGGCTCAGGGGTTTAGGGGTTTAGGGGTTTAGGGGTTCTAGGGGTTTAGGGTTTTAGGGTTTAGGGCTTAGGGGTTTAGGGGTTTAGGGGTTAAGGGGTTTAGGGGATTGACTGAATGGACCGCCTGAAGCCCAAAATTGTGTACACACTAGATTGCTATACGCCCTACTAAGCCACATGGACAATGCCCACATCATGCTTTTGGAATTGTGCAGGTGTTCTAGCAGAGTAAGGTCGTGCAGAAGGTTTGGTATCAGCAGCGCGTTGCGTCTATGCATTAAAAGGCTACGGTGAAAAACAGAAAGGCAGCAGACTGTTGAAAATTGTTCCTGACCTAAGTATGAACATCTCGAGGTCATGTTCGGTTGCGTCGTATCTGGAAGACGGTATTACGTGGGGGCTTGTTAGGATTTGCCAGACAACTTTTAGATTCACAGGGAGGAGGCATTCCGGATTCCATGTTGGAATGTGGCGAGTGTCAGGAAGCATTATACATGCTAACCTTGGCTCTTGATTGGTAAGGCCCGGCCCCCAAAAAGTGTAATAACGATGCTTTAGAATAAGTGCAGGTTTCCCAAAATAGGGGGACCCCAGTATAGACCCCAGATTACAATAATCTTTATTATGGGGACCCCCAGAAAAAGGTACCCCAATTTTAGGAAGCCCCCAAATTAGCCATGACATTGAATCGAAAAGTCAATGGGTCACTCCATGGCTTGCCCCACGAGCAACCACGTTCTTGGGCCTTGACAAGAGCTCACGAAACTAAGCAGCCTACGGGAAGTGTGCAAGAGTAAGAGTGAGAGCATGGAGGAAGAGGATGATCTTGAATATCTGTGACAGTAAGAGCAATTCAATTCTTATCAAAATTCATTAGGTTTCTGATTCTGTATTTTTGCTACGACTCTTGGGAATTTGTCCATAATGCCATACTTTGCAGGATCCAAGGTACGCCGCAATAGTCCAAGGATTCGAGGAGCCCTGGTTGAATTTGTCATCGCCCCATTAGTCCAAGCCACGCCCGATTAGTCCAAGGGTTTTGAGGAGTTCTGATTGAATTTTGTCATTGCCCCATGAGTCCAAGGTATGCACCTACTTTATTCGTGTTTTTTGGTGGGCAGTCTGCAAGATTAACAGGTCTCGTTTCTATTTTGTTTCTGGCTGGTCGCCTGCAGCATTAGTGCCAAGGTTCGAGGAATTCTGATGTTAATCTACTTTCCTCGCATTCGATTGCATAAGGGGTATTTCCCATCTTTCGGCTCTGCACCTGAAGCTTCTTAGCGCTGGTAAACTGAGGAACGACACGAAACATGTTTTGCCGCCCTGGCATCTAGCGTGTCTCTAATGCAGGTAATGGTTTCCTACTAGTGATTCTGGATGCAGATGTGCAGAAAGCCCTACTGACAACTACGCGAGAAGGGCCTCCTACTACAACAGCTACAATTACTACTACTCCTAGTCCTACTCCTACTCCTATTCCTCCTCCTCCTCCTCCTCCTCCTACTACTACTACTACTACTACTACTACACCACCGCCGCCGCCGCCGCCGCCGCTGCCGCCGCCGCCCCCACCGCCGCCGCCGCCACCACCACCACCACCAACAACAACAACAACAAGAAGCACAACAAGCACAACAACAACGACAACAACAACAACTAATACTACTACTCCTACTACCACTACCACTACCACTACCACTACTACTACAACTACAACAACAACAACTACTACNNACTACTACTACTACTACTAGCCGACTACTATTACGATTACGACTACTATTACTATTACTACTGCTGTTACTACTTTTTGTAGTATTACAAGCATGACGATGATCTCATTGCTACTGTTCCTAGCATCACCACCGTCATCATTATTGTTGTTATTATTGCCACTAGTATTACGATTATTTTTACTTTGACAAGTATGTATCACTATCCTTACTATATTACATTTATTCCTATTATCACAACAGAAAGTAACACATCTATCACTACTATTAGTGCTATTATTGTTATTACTATTTTTTATTGCTGTTATTAGTATTCCTACTATTCTTACTAAAATTACTAGCATTGTTATTACGATTGCTATTACTATTTTTATTACGACAGAAGATTCATACTGCCATTCCGCCTATGAGTACTATTATTACTTTTGTTACTATTACTATTTCTGTTTTTCTGTTACCCTACTTCTATTATTACTGTTATTATGATTAGTACCGGTACTCTTGTTCGGAATGATTACACGGTCTCGTTTTGTACTTCATGCAAGCTCTGTTTCAGAGCGGGCAATCGAGCATAGCTGCCCCCGAAGAAAGTTGCAACAGCCCATTTTCCCCAGCTGCTGTTTCTAAAATTAGAAGGTTCAAGATCATCCCTAACATTTGTGCTCGTTTTACAGGGACTCGAGAAAACGGCCCTGAACTTTTGGACACCCTAAAACTTTAAACCTTAGACATCCCCATATAGACTTGTATGTAACCCCTTCTATTGCTTTCAAAGGCTACAAAAAAATTCTCACATTTTTCGGAAGCCCCAAGCCATCCCCATCCAACAGCGCTTCGAGTACAGAGCCATCTTCGCCTCCGTGCAGGGATGCAAGCTTTTTACGGGCTCATTTTCTTCCCAACATTTCTCTAAAAATAGTTTAGACAATTTAAAATGATTGCTCATAACAATCGCCTTCATACCCATTATTTCGGATAAGCGGCCATCATTATGGGTATCTGCCTGGGAGGTCTAGGTAGAGGCGCCCATGCTGGTCAACGGTTGCGTGTAGCTAAGTTCTGCAGTCAAGATCGATTCGAGCCTCCTTTGCCGCGCCTCTCCCTCTGTCATTCTCGCCCTCCCAAAATGTGGCCCTGTAATTGCTACCCTCGTCCACAAAGGTAGATAAAATCATGCCCCAAGACCTTTTTCATGTACGTGCCGGTGGGGTCCCGTTATTTCTATCAAGCGAGACTAATTTCTCGTAATACGTGTCCCTCAATTCTTCATCCTCCGTGAAGCTCTACAGAACCCAATACCCACGAACAGGTTCAGCGTTTTCTTGTAACCCATGCATTGTCTGCAGGTCTCCCCTGCAAGCCTAATTAGCACACATTAAACCACTGGAAAACATTCGTGATCTCCTTAGGATGGAGAGTTGGCTATTCAAAGAAAGATTTTAATAGCGAGGATTTCACGTGCATCGTGGCAAGTAGGGCTTAGGCACAGGGTTCAGGGCTTTGGGTTGGGAACTGCGCGCTTAAGGGGCAGCGTTTTGGGGTCAGGGTATAGGGCGTAGGGCTCGAAGTTTAAGGTTTAAATTTAAGGCAGCCATCTTAATGTAGAAGCTTGAACGGTTCACAACTGGAACAAGTCGGCACAGGCCGAGCCTACGTAACATTGAAAAAGCATGAATGCGAATTCAATTTGGCAAACGGAACGGGGTTGCTGACATTTTCTGTGTGACACAAGCCACTAATTCGACTCACATGACAAGACCTTGGGGTAGCACGTCTGCGTAGAGAACAATGAGGATGTGTTTTTTCTTCATGTGTTCCGCAAAAATAGTGCTATAGCAGCCCTCAGGTGAACCGTGCACAAAAAAGTACATGTTGTGAACGCCTGCAAATCCGGACCCCAAGAGAAGAAGTACTATAGTCCCAAGCCTTGGAATTATTGTAGCAGTAAAGCGTCTGCTTCCAGATGGTCTTGCATTAGGTGCCACAATGCAAGATGCACAGCGCCCAAATTCATTTGGCTGCTTTCAATCGTAGCGCAAACAAGCATGACAAGAACTTGCCATTATTTCATTGTTGCCAACAAAAGGACAGCAGTTCGTAGCCGCAGCCCCTTAAGAGGGGCAAAACGCACATGATACAGTGATACAGGTGGACAGCATGCGATACTCGTGCTGCGAACATGTTTTGCGCTGACATGAAACCGTTTGCACTAGAAGGCCCCGAGAATGTTGCGCTTTACGCTCCAGAATACCAGCAAGCAGAATCCGAGCTACGCAAACAGCGGCGACAACAAAGCACGCGGACTGAGCCTGAGACCAGCAGCGCTTCGAAGAATGAAAGTTGTCACAATCAAAGAGCTGTGTTTAGACGACGGTAGTTCTGAATTTTGTTGTTGCAATTTAGAAGTGCCGTCCCCGATATGGACGGTTGCCAGTCGTAGGCACACAATACACATGCTACCTGCGAAAGTAGAACAGAACAGGATGGATTTTGAACGATGTCACCTTTTAAATCACAAACACGAGAGAATCCTGCGCAGGGAATCCTGCACAGGGTAAACCGAAGTTATACTGAGGTAATCTTCCATAGTTTCTTAGTCTTGCTGCTTGCTAGTGCAGGTAGCGTTGGTGTTTGGTAATGCACTTGCCAATGGGAAGTGGCCCGCATTGAAACAAGGTCAGTCTCTATCAGCTTCTCTTCGTGAGCGGAATACACGGGTGGGAGAAAGACAAAGGCTTGGACCTTTTTTGCAATGTAACCCCATACAGTGAAACACTTGACATCACCCGATAGCCTACCCTGACCGCGTCGGGTGCGTGATAACTTGGATCAGTAGCAGATGGATAACAGCTTTGCTACGAGTGAATCAAGAATTTTGAATCAAGAACTTAGTGAGACCAATAGACCGCCGTGTGATCATCTCTTTACATGTAGTAGGCCTCCTATTTTCCTGTAAAACGTGATGGTGTCAGATCCTAGAGTAGCTCCTAAACTCTACAGTCCCGCACCCCGCAACCTGAACCCCAAACCCTAAATTCACGGCTCCAAGCCCAAAATTTCAAGATCTGAACCTTGACCGCGTACCGTAAAACTCCGACCGGAAAACCCTAAACCCCAAACCCTAAATCTGGCTCGTGCCGCGGAGAAAAGGTCCCGTAAAAAAACCTTAAATCTGAAACCCCGAGCCTCAAACCCTAAAACCCAAACATACCCAAACCCTGAACTAAAGACCCTGCAAGCCTTACACCCTGATCCCTATAAGCCCTAAACCCTAAATCTCCTGAGCAAGAATCCAACATCCTTTATCTTCACCTGGCACATGGGTAAAATAGTGCATACCTGCATCCCCGAGTCAGACCAGAATAACAGACTGAGAAGGGATCTATTCCAACCTCGGGCAGAATTTCTGCCTGCGGGCTGAAATACTGATTTTGTAGATTTTATGAAATTTAGCTCGGGCTGAATTCCCCTCCGCGATGTTTAAAGTCTTCAAATGGTCAGATTCAATCATAGTTTAATACAATAGAAGCAGAATGGTGAAGTTTCGCCGCCTGTCCACTGGGTTCAAAGAAGGATGGAATGCTTTCACGGGCAGTGATAGCATGAGTCAGCACTCCTCCAAAGACAAACTCCCAGGTTAGATTCCAATCGTACATCTTCAATCACGATACGAGATGCTAAAGGCTATCTGAACCGACAAACCCTGCTTGCCTGCAGGTTCGAATTACAATTCGTCGTATGGGATTGAGAGGGGCCCTACAAGGCAACACGTTTTGGTAGGTTACAAGGAACTTTAGTACGGGATTGTTGGGAAACGGTACAAAATTACAAGCATCGCAAGAAAGCTTGTGTTTGTAGGTGCTGGCATTATGAAAGGCCCCAGACAGCCTGCGATTTGAAATGCAAGATTCGGAATGCTGACCCGGATGAAATTCAAAACTTTGCGAAATTCTGGCTGAGTTGCTTCATGTCAAGGGATTTCATGAAAAATGCTCGGGCGTAAATCCCCGATAAACGGGCGTAAATCCCCGATAAACGGGCGTAAATCCCCGTGGGCTGTTTCCGGGGACCTCTAACATCACCCTAACTCCGAGAAATTCGGGCGTCTTTCCCCCTAGGAGGGTTTCTGATCACCCTGCGCACCTACCTGCTTGATTCAAATTCATGAGATCTATCTATGAGACTTGGTTCCTCTCGGGTTGTTTTTGCAAAAAGTTTGTTTTGGATCAGGCTGCTGCAGTGTGAGCCAGCAGCCATTAAGTTGTTTTCCAATGCCACTTTGGAAGATGGATTAGGGCTGTAGGGTCATGCAAGGCAATGTTTATGGTTTGGGGCTTGGGCTTTAAGTTAAGGGTTATAGGGCTTATAGACTTGTAGGTTTAGGGTTTCAGACGTCGAGTTTAGGACCCATAGGTTTTAAGGTTTATGCAGTTGTACGTGCTATGCTGACCGTTGAGGCGCAGGTTCCCACATTCGAAATTGAAAGTTTCAGGTGTTTTGTGGTCTGTATTCAGCCCTTGTTTGGTAAGACATTATTTCTGCAATGTAGAATGCTAGCCGACACCTCGGGCAGAATTCCTTTTGTGGCTTTTGCAAGGTTTTAGCTCGGGCTGAAATTCCTGCTTTGGGCTGAAATACTTCTGTCGGTTTTTTTTTGGACTGAACAGCCTGGGCCTGAAATAAAAGACTGACAGGGATCTAGGTATATAAGCAATGCTCCAAAACGCCAGGTTAAACCTTGAAACCTTAAACCCGAAAAGCCTAAACCCTAAACCTTAGTATCCTAAACATTAAAACCCTAAACCCTAAACCTGAATATCCTAAACCCTAAACCCTAAGATCCTAAACCCTAAACCGTAAAACCTTCAACCCTGAAGGAGCTGCGAGCTCGCTACCCGCACCAGGCCTTACTTGCTGGGAGCCGGCCCCCTGTTTAGGCTTTAGGCTTTAGGGTTTAGGGTTTAGGCTTTAGGGTTTAGGGGCCCCCTGTTTTGGCTTCAGGTATTTTGAGGGTTCAGGAGTGTGGGTTGGGCATTCCGCCTCCCAGTAACTGTCCTTAAAGGGGCCTTTTTAATGGGTTTCTTATGACTCCTATAACCCATTGTGGGGGGGGGTAACAGTTATTGTAAGGTAAGGGCGAATGGCCCAAGGTGTGGGGTTTAGGCTTTTGAGTTTGGGGGTCTAAGCCTAAGGTTTGGGGTTGGGGGTTTAGGCCAAGGATTTAGGTTTCTAGTTTTGGAGATTTGAGGATGTCCAACAATCAAGGCTCCCATTTGGGGTTTAGGGTTTACGGTTGGGGCTGGGCGGGTTCAGAGCTTGGGGTTGTGGAGCTTTGGGGTTCTGCTTTTAGAGGGTTCGCGAGGGTTCAGACTTGAGGGTCTGGGGGGTTGTAACCCTAAACCCCAAACCCCCTTAGAGGTTCATGGGCTGTAGAGTTTAGCGCTAAAGGGTTTCAAGGGTTAAGATTTTTGGGGTCGGGTGTTAGTGGTTCAGGGTTGGGGTGTTCAAATTCAGGATAAAGGGTTCAAGGTTTGGGTTCTCGGTGTTTGTGGGTTTTCATGTGCAAACAGCTTACCTGGATCCAAAAACAAGTCAATCAATTAATAGTCGAAATAAAGCCCTCAATTACGCGGTATGACTCACTAAAGTGCAAGTAATTGGGATAAGATGAGCCATAGTCTAGACTCCTAGTATCCCCCCTAATCAGCCCTATAATACCCCCCCTATGTTGTTAATCATAATCCCCATGTATTCCCCCTTAAGGAGTCTAGACTCTAGCTCATGCGCATATGTTGAGTTTGAGAGTTTGGGAGGAGGCCTCAGAAGCTAGAATGACAGTTTGCAAGGTCTTATTCGACTAAGGTATTCGTACAAATTCAGGTCCTCCAACATATTCCCTACCCCGGACACCCTCTATGTCCTATATCTCTACATTACGTATCCTTGAAGAACCCTAAAGGCCCTAAAGCCCCCTTTACCTTTGACTCTGGAAGCCCCCACACGGGGCCCACGAAGTCCAGCAAACATACCCGCTCCTCGCCCGCCCGTTTTGCTCCAGTTCTCTTCCTAGGAGGCAGGGACCTCCCCCACAAGGGCCTCAACCGGGCTAACCAAGCCAGATGCTTAATTATTATACCCCTATATAATCCGTATATAACCCTGTTTAATGTAATAGCTTCCATGTTCTTTTCCTTTATTCCCTATATAACCCAATTACTCTACCCCTATATAAAATCCCTATACAAGCCAGACCCTAGCTCACGAAGCCTAGTTCTACAGCAAGAAAGTCGACACCAGATCATCCGCAAGTTTACAGAGCTCATTCGGTTTAGGGATGAGCCTGCAGCTGCTCTCCGTGGCCCAGCCTTATAAGGTCCAAACCAACAACCTCAACCCAAAACCATGATTTTTTCTGATATCTCAGCCCTATCACCCCTCTACCCACTTGAATCCCTATGAGCCCCTTTTGTCATCTGCAGCCCTGAACCCCAGGTGAACCCCTCAACTGTATACCCAAAGTTCTCAAAGCCTAAACCCCAAACTTCAACCTATCTACCTAGACCCTCCTCCTACCCTCCATTAGGGCCTAAGTACTGACTATCAGGGACCATGTATCCCCGATTAAGGGTACAAGGAAGGTCCTGGTAGGAAGACTTCAACCCTAAACCTTAAAATCCTAAACCCTAAACCCTAATCCCTTAACCCCTAAACCCTAAACCCAAATCCCTAAACCCTAAACCCTAAATCCTAGGAAGAATCACAGTAGGAAGTTTCACCCATTTCCCATGGCGGAGCTCAGCGAGGAGATCAAGGAGACGTCCACTCCCATGATTTCCGGGTTTCCAGCGTCGAGTAGACTTGGGTTTAGGGTTTAGGGTTTAGGGTGGAGGGAGTTACCTGAACCCCAAAAGTCTGTGAAATAATGGCCTCTGTGGCTATTATTGAGAGTTTAGGGCTACTAGTTTACATACTTTTGGGGTTTAGGTAGAAATCTGGGAGTGGAGTTTGGGAGATTGGGGTTTGGTGGAAGGTTTCCGGAGAGTAGGGTGGGGCGAGGGTAGGCCTTTAGGGGAGGTGTGGGAGTTAGGAGGTCGAGCTTCGGGGCTCTGTGGTTTAGGGTGTTAGTTTCATCCCACTGTGCTGCGGGAGGGGTGGGGGGAGGGATTTTTCCGTTGTAATCTAGCAATTAGGGTTTTAGGTTCTTATCTATCATGGCAGCATATGGCAGCTATTGTTTGTGAGTTGTGGGTCCTCAGTTCTCCAGATTATCGGGCTACGCTCGTGCCTTTAAAGAGATACCGATGACATGCAACATGTGATTGCTCATGGTTTCAGTGTAACAAATGATCTCAAACCCTTATGCTCTATGATGTCACGAGGGCGCCTCCCCCTTTGCTAGCATTTGCTAGAGAGAACACCTGCAGAGACTTGTTCTGCAGTCCATGACCTGTGAGAATTCATGTGAGGGGTCTTGAACATCCTGAAGGGACTTGAGTCTGCTTTCCTTTGGATGCTTACATAAAATGACAGGCATGCGTTCGCAAAGTATGCTGGCCAAATAAACAGTTGAGATCGAGACGTTCACCCGGGTACGGCAGAGATATGTATTTTTTGGCAGCTGTCGAAGTCATCCGGCCTGTTTGAGAGAGGGCATTACCTGGAGAACATCTGAGGTGATTTGTTGTTTTGAAAATCTCCAAGCATGCACAACGCTGCCCGCTATATGGTAGTTTCCCAAAGTAAGGGGAACCCACTATAGACCCCAACACACTATAGTCCTTATTATGGACCCCCCCCCCAAAAAAAGGCACCCCTTATTTTAGGAAACCCTACATTCGGCAAGCTTTGCGTGGCCTGTCCTCTGTGGTGATATGAGCTATATTCTAGATTTCTTAAAGTGGGGTTATTTATGTGGTTTATAGTATAGGGGCCATTAACGGGGATACTCGGAGTTTTAACTTTAGCTCAGATGTCCCTTCAAATCAAATCCTCTGGTATTAAATCCTAACCTCTAAGCCCTAAGCCCTATAGTCCCCCTTAAGTAGATAGAATATGGCTTTGGGTATATTATAATAAGATCCCCATATGCGCCATATTCTATCTGCTTAAGGGGGACTATAATTACAGCCCGAAACCCTAAATCCTAAATCCTAAACCCAAATCCTAAACCCTAAACCCTAAACCCTAAAAACCCTTTACAGCAGCGTTGCAGGACCTCGAGAAAAGTTCCGCCTACAACATCCTCGATGAGCTCTACAGGAGCTCGTCGCTGAGTAGGGTCTTAGGTTACACACTTCAGGGCATAGGGTTTAGGGTTTAGGGTTTAGGGCTCAAGATGTACCGCCACCTCATCAGTAGGCAAAACAATGGTCCAGAAGAGAAGTAAAAATCAGGCAGAAAGTCCACTTTTGTACCTGCATTTGGGGTCCAAGTGGAGGCCCAGGCAAGTATGGCTTGGGTACTGCCCCCCCAGTAACAGTCTATATTAGAGGTCCTATTAAGGGCTATATATAACCATATTATATTTATTCTCCAACTGTTACTGAGTGGGGGCAGTACCCAACCTAAATCCCCTAAAACCCTAATCCCTAAACCCCAAACCCTAAACCCTAAAACCCTCAAACCCTAAGCCCTAATCCCTAAACTTCAAACCCTAAACCCTAAACCCCTAAAACCCTAAACCCTAATCCCTAAACCCCAAACCCTAAACCCTAAAACCCTAAAACCCTAAACCCTAAAAGTATGGCTTTGGGAGTTTACGCTTTACATCTGAGGCTCGACGGCCTGGAGTTAAGCTGATGCCCTGGGACTCCAATTCAGATCCACATAGGTGGTTGTCAAAATTACGGTCCCTTTTAGGGTACCCTAAATATTAGGTGCCGTATTATAATAGGGATTCAAAAGGGGACCATAATTTTGACAACCACCCACATTGATGTGAGCTATTGTCAGCATTATGGTTACCGAATATAGGGTTATATTAGGGTTATGTAGGGTTTAGGGTTATATTGGGGTTACATTGGGATTAGGGTTATGTAGGGTTTAGGGTTATATTGGGGTTACGTTGGGATAATAGAAAAGAAATTTTGGAAGCTTCTATATAGTATTTAGGGTCCCTTTTGCTAGCTCATGCAAAGCTTTCTAGGAGGATTCTTAAACTTCGTGGTCATCGGGGATAGGTTCCTGAGATTTCCCGATGTGCTTAGTGTAGTGTTGAACTCAAGACCGGTGGGAGTTTCCCAAAGCCCTAAACACTAAGCCCTAAACCCTAAAGCCAAAAGAATCCTAAACTGGACTTTTGTGGATCTTCTCTGGTCATATCAGTGCCCTACCCTAAACCCTGGGCCCTACATTCAGAGCCTCGGAGGACTAGACTCGAGGATTTTCGGCTGGTATCCGTAGGTTGTAGCCTTGGGTCTTGGGATTCTTTTAAGGGGACCTAGGGACTAGGTTGGCTACATTCAGATCATGTTGGGGAGGCCTCTGAGGGGTACGACCTTTGGGGTACAACCCAGGAACCCCTTAGAGCTCCTTAACCGAACAGACCTAAACAAAGTAGGTTAATTACCGCTGGAGGGTGCAACCTTAGTAAGGGTAAACCGAACACCGCATCCTGAACTCGCGAGATTGCAGAGAGGTGGAAATCGTGTAGGGTTTGGGGTCATGGAAAGGAAGCTGGACACTACTACGATAGTACGAAGATAAAAGCTACTATATACACTATTATTGAGAGTAAGATCGTGGATGCAGTAGCTCGTCGGTTGACAGCCTAAATATTTGCCAGTGTCATTTTGAGGTTTATTTGAGGTACGCTATACCCTTAGGCGGCCCCAGTCCACAATGAATATAGGACAATAATATGGGTTTAGGGTTTAGGGTCTAGGATTGATGATTATTCAGTCTGTTTTTGGGGGGTATCTGAAATTATGTTGTATCGTCCGAAACGATTTACATGATAGGTTCTGATAGGAACTCCCATAAGCATCTGAAGAACCAGCCTCTATCCTGCGTACCCCTCCCCTTTTGGCAGGACTCTTACCTTCTGGTAGGGGTTCCCTAAACCCTGAACCCTGAACTTGAAGGTGGATTTGGATTCAGCCTTAAGCTCTATACCTAATTCGTAAACCCTAAATCCTAAACCCT